>PVJA010014402.1:0-41341 GCA_004027025.1 Myocastor coypus | reverse complement strand
CACTGCGATTACAGGCACACATCACCAAATCCAGTTTCAATCACTGTCTCAAGGTGCCCTGGGGGCAAGGCTGGCACAGCATGGCAGGGATCAAACCCTGGTAAAGTGCCCAAGCAGGCACTTTAATCTGCTGAACTATCTAGCCAGCCCCTTAATAGGATCTTAATAGATACCTTTCCGTTGTTCAATTTGATGAACTAAATAACATTTACAGCCACTTTACCAATTTGCTAGTTTAGAAAAAAATTTTATGTTGAAATATATAAATCAGACCCTATATGTAAATGTTATGTTGACTCACTACCTGAAAGAGTAAGTGATGCAATATAACAACGTTTGTTATATTCCTATTATAATGTTTAGTGAAATTATGTATCATTTCTAACGTTTCTACTATTAGTCTCCTCTTTGTGTGTGTGTATATATATTTATATATATAGAGATATATTTGTATATATATATGATTTTTAAATATATATATTTCTAAATATATATATATAATTTATATATATATACATATATATATATATATATGATTTCTAAATTCACTCTCTTTAACACATTAACACCAATCTGTCTAACTTTATGATCCTTGTTTTGCAAAATACTATTTCCATTAAAAACAGTGGCTGGCTGCCATGTTGAAGCAGCAGTACGTTCTTGTCTCCCAACTGAATAGAGGACTGAATATACAACTCAAGGATAATCTGTAAAAGTTTGCCCTCCTTTAATCACCATGCAAACAACATAATCACCAAAAATGATCTGTAATGTTTTTCATCGTAAGAATTTATGCATCGTGGAAATCAAATTATATATTGTGGTATTTAATGATCAAATAAATTCTCCATCCCATGCTTGCTTTCACTATTCAAAATGTTTCCAGGTAAATGCAGAGTAAAATTCTGTGAAATTCTTAATTTGTGCAGTATCAGAACTATTTCCCAGAAGAAATCAGCAAGCATGTATAATCACATCTGAACTGTTGTAGTAGAACATTTACAATTTGGTAAAGCATGGAAATCCTAGGAAATTATTTCAAGAGTTTGTTCTTGTGATTACAAGAAACTGTGAGATATTTGAAGCTGATAAAATCATCCATTCTAGGGGTTGACAAAATGGTCCAGTGGTCTAAAGCCTGCTTAGGCAAGTTTAGGCAACCACAGAGACCATGGTTCAGTACCGGGCACCACAGGCTGTGCCAGCACCACCCCCAGGGTAGGCTCAGCTGGCCACTTTATATATATATATATATATATATATATATATATATATATATATATATATGTTTAACTCTGTATCCTAGTACCATGCACCCAAGCTATGAACTTTCCATTAATACTTGTTGCTTGTTTGTTTCTTTTGGTTCTATCCTTTTCTTTGGATATTTCGTTATTAAATCATACTGAAATTAGAGGAAATAAAACATACACGATATGTTAAAAACACGTGTTTTACACTGAAGTGATATATTTTATTAATAGTTATGATAGAACATTTCCTCCTGGTGTGTAGAGTTCGATATAAAATACAAACTATATGTTCAAAGGTCACTGCCCATTATGGAATGATGGTAGTGAATATTTTTATTACTTAAGGGATAGTTGTATCAGTCCTTATCTATTCTTCATGTGTAGTGCTGATATTAAGTGACTGATGTGTACTACCTAACATTTTTAGGTTCATTCTGTGATGTTTGCACAAAGACGTAATTGTATGACGGTGGCTCTGTCAGAATATGTCCTTGTCATTAAAAGATTCATAATTGTAGTGTGCTACAAGAGGTTGCCCCAGGATCTCACATTTTTCTTTTCTCTCATATTTCATTCATTTTTTTTTGAGTCTCGGGATGTTTCATTTTAGAAAGATTTCATTGGCATAATTAAAAGTTTACTAGCCTCTTCGGTGGTTTATGGATCCCTTCTAAGTTCCTATTTCTAGAAATAAAAATTGGATCTTCTTTATGATTTCCACTTCTCTACTCAACAGATTTAATGACTATTTTGTCTTTTAAAACATATCTAGCACAGTCAAAATAAGAATTTTAAAACTTTCTTTCCTAATTCTGACAATGTCATTTCTGGATTGGGCTTGGTTGAATAACATCAATACCATTTATTGGTCACAATCTGCTGTTCTTTGAATACTTCAAAGATATTTGAAATTATAATTATATCCCAGATATTATGAGCAATAGATATTTTGTATCCTATAGTTGTAATTGAATTATGCTCTGGAACATATCATGTATCATAAAGCTCTCCAGTCAAATTGAGCACAGGTTGTCCCTCTGTTCCTGTGTGACCTAGAATTACTGTTCCATGCAAATCCTTTTGGTAGGTTTCCTTTTCCCTCAAGCAGTTCCCCAGATATCTGTAATGCCTCTGCTGAATGGCAGACAATGGCCCTCTGTAAATCTCCAATCTCACTGACTGTCTGTTCTCTCTGGTATTCTGATGTGCAAACGTAAGCTGTTAGGTGTCCCCACATCCTCAGAATGATGTCCCCATTCGAAGAGTGTGCTGGATTCTACTACTCTAACCTGGAAATTTCTCAAAGGCAGTGAATTGTGGCAATGATTTAGATACGTATTTTTTTTTCTTGTTATCTTTGTTTACTTCCACTTAAGGAATAACGCTGATGTTTCTTTTAAAAAAAGTACTACTTCATCCATTTTGTCTGTATGCCTCGTTATTTTAGAGCTATCCTGTCACACTTCCTTCATCAGATGTTGAGACAATTTCACCTAGAAATTCAAGGAAGAGAAATGGGTGAAGAGTGACGATCTAAATTCTTGGAAGTTGCAAAAGAAAGAAGACAGCAAAAATCTATGAAAGGAACTGAGCAAAAGTGGCGAAAGGGGGCCAGGGAGATAGATTGTTGGTCTAAGCGCTTGCCTGGCAAGGGCAAGGACCTGAGTTCATTCTTCAGTACTGCATGCTATGCCAGCCTTGTGCCACGTCAGCCACGGAAATCTGGTGTCATGGTGGGAAGGTATAGTGGTGCATTCCTCTACTCCCAGTTGTTGGGAGGCTGAAAGCAGGAAGGACCATGGAAATCTGCTCTGGGTAGTGAGACCCTGTGGACTTTGTACTAAATATGTATTTTTTTTTTTTAAGTGGCAATAGGTGGAAGATGAAAAGAAAGAAATGCAAGTGAATAACAAAGGCTTTAACTGGAGACAAGAGCAAGCTATTGTTACATATTAGAATTGGGCAAAAAAGGCATTATCATTAGGATGTCTTTAGGGTGCAGAGTTACAGTATGCTTAATAATGAAATAGACATGAATCCTTACAATTACGCTGTGACCATTTGTATATGAAATAATTTCTTTCCAAAAAAACTTTTAGGCAGGAAGTAGAAATGGGGAAGGTGGCAGAGAGCGTGCTGGCATTGGGAACAAGGCTCTAATTCCTGATATTTATGAAACATATGAAGTTAGCAATGGCTAACATAAGTGAGCAAGTGGCCAAACGATATATTGTGAAGGAGAAAATCAGGAAATCTGGCCATTTCTACCTTATCCATGAAGTGGAATGTAGTTGGCTGAAGGAATGCTAACACAGACAAAACTGAGTATATGACAAAAGCAACAAAACGTGACAGTAGGCATCCAACTGAGGCGGGAAGAAAAAACTGATCTGGGGTCGATGATCTCCAACAGCGAACCTCCAAGTGATACAGGGAAAACTGATCGCGTATCCTGAAAAGTACCTGCGATGAGGTCGTGTTGTCTGCAACCGAAGAATAAATTTTAGGAACAAACAGAGGTAATAGGCAGAATATATTTATTGAAAGAAAGAAAGCTCCTGTCCAAGAGAGGGACAGGAGGGGGTCCCAAGTGAGTGTCCCCCAGAATCTGTCTTTTCCAGGGACTTTTATAGAGGAAAACCAAACAGTGAGGCAGGTTTAAAGTGAAAGCCATGGAAACTCGCTTAGGTGGGACAAAGCTATGGTCAACCAATGATGGCACAAGCACCATTGATCAGATAAAATTGATTAAGTCTAGGACCAAATGGAAAAGCAAGTCACAGAGCAAGCAGGAGTGGATGCAGAACAGAACTTTATCAGGTAGCCACCCAGTAGTAGTCAGATTAATGATTCTTCTGACTCCTTCAGGGTGATGATCAATCTCAGTTCTCAGTCTTTAAGGAGATCAGCATTTGGTCAGTCTTTGGTCTTTAGGTCTGGCCCACAGCGAGAGGATCCATCCCTTCCATAGTTGCTGGATATCTTGCCTTTTGTATTGTCTCTTTCGAGGGCCTAGCCCTGTCTGACTGCTTATAATATTCCTATCTAATTCAGCTGCCTGCAACATTGCCCCCCCACCCAAACTGCTGTGAGGGAATTATGGGTGATGACCACTCTGGCTTCTTCTGGCTGAAAGGGGTCATATTCTGTAGGGGACAGTTAAAAGCCTGGACAAGATCACTTAGCATTTTACGGTAAAACTTTTAAAATCTACAATTTATCTCTTACCACATAAATGATATCTAGACCTAGGAGAAATAGGTGGAACTCCTCCCTCACACTAAATGTGTTTTGGTCCCATATGTGTGCTGCTTTCAGAGATAGCTTCTTCTGGTGTCACCCACAAGCCGGTTCTCACTATTGTGTCTCAGGTTTAGCCTCTCGAAGGAGACCTGCCCAGAACACTAAGCTGGGACATGGCTCTTATATGTGTCCTCCTGGACTGGCATAGTCATCTTTATCTCATCTGACCCAGAGACAGGGTCCATGTCCTTTTTAAACTGACTTCCCTGTCTTCAGCATTAACAAAAGCTCATTTTCTAAGGGCTTCATTAAGTTGGAACAATCTGCATCATTCTCCTAATTATACATGCCTCTAAAAAGGAAAGTACAAAGAAGTGGGAAAATCAGGAGTAAAGTCAAAGCAAGGAAACTGAAACAGAGAAGGCCTGCCATTTCCTCTAGCATGTAGGAGGGGATCAGAGCCAGTCTGTCCCAGTGAAACCTGTCCTCCAAATCCTTAAGAACATTAGGTTGCCAACCTAATGTCATTTAATTGGCAAAAAGAGTCCCATGTTTCATTGACAGGCATGTATAATTTCTAAGTCTGAGCTAGATTAAAGAGTCTCATTTTATAGAAGTTTACATAAAATCCACTAACAGACTTACTAACGTTACTCTCTCTAGCACTATTGTCTAAGTTCAAGCAAGGAATACCAGTACATATAATATCTAGTTCAAATGCAACATATACAAGAACAAAATAGTCATAAAATGTTCCATTAGAGAAATATCATCACCTTATAAGATTTCCATATTTAAACTTAGATTTACCAACAGAATTTTGACCAACGTTTTAACAAAACCGTATAAAAGACAAAGCATAAGCAATTTTAAGCAATTTTAACAAAACCATATGAGACAAAATTGATGAGGAAAAATATGAACAGTTATGAACAATGGATAAAGTCACATTTGAACATAACATCTGTTACCTAAAAAAGTCCCAATCCATAATTTATATATAAAAAAAACAAACTTATACCTTCATGCAATGATCTGAGAGGGAAATTCCAAATGATGCAGGAAGAAAAAACTGATCTAGGGTGGATGACCTCCAATAGGGAACCTCCAAATTATATAGGAAAAAGTGATCTCCCAATCTGAAAAGTACCTGGACTAAGGTCGTGTTCTCTAAAACCAATAATAAATTTTAGGAAAAACAGAAGTCATGAACAGAACATATTTATTGAGGGAAAGAAAGCTCCTGTTCAAGAGAGGGACAGAAGGGGTGTCCTGAGTGGGTGATCCCCAGAAGCTGTCTCTTCCAGGGACTTTTATAGAGGAAAACCATGCGGTGAGGCAGGTCTAAAGTGAAAACCATGGAAACGCATTTAGGTAGGCATGAGGTGGAACAAAGCTATGGTCAACCAATGAGGGTACAAACACCATTGCTCAGCTAAAATTGATTAAGTACAGGACCAAATGGCGAAGCGAGTCACGGAGCAAGTGGGAGTGAATGCAGGTAGCCATCTGGTAGTATGCAGACAAATGATTCTTCTGACTCCCTCAGGGTGACGATCAATCTCAGATGCCAGTATTTAAGGAGATCAGCATTTGTTTGGTCTTTAGGTCTCACCCACAGCAGAAGCATGCATCCCTCCCATAGTTGCTGGATATCTTGCCTTCTGTATTTTCTCCTTCGAGGGCCTAGCCCTGTCTGACTGCCTATAATGTTCCTAACTCAGCTGCCTGCAACACAAGGACTGATGAGAGAGCTGGCGAGTATAAGTTAACATAGCCACTGTAGTAACCAATGTGGAGAATCCTCAAATGTCTAAATCTGGAAACTCCATTTTATCCAGCAACTCTCTTTCCAAAAGAGAGTATCTTTCCAAAAGATTTTAAAATGTTTTGCATACCATATTTATGGTAGCACAGTGCAAAATCACTAAATCTTGAGAGTAGCCTGCATATCCATCAAAAGGTGAATGGATAAAGAAAATGTAGCATAAATTTTGCATATTTCTAGTAAAATAGATTCATTTTGAGACCATAATATTGACTGAAATTGGGCCAGCCTAATAGCTCAGTGGACTAAAGCATCTGCTTCAGCAGAGTGCAAGGGCTGGTGTTTGATTCCTGGTCTGTGGTGCTGGCCCGGTGATTGAGACTGAGTGTGGTGGCACACGCCTGTAATGTCAGAGCTTGGGGGGCTGAAAACAGGAGAATCACTATGCGTCTGATCTTGGTAGTGAGACTTTGTAGTGCGTGTAGATCCTGCCCTAAAATAAAATAAAATAAAAATAAAAATAAAAGATAAATTAAGTGAAATGAGTGACACAAGCTTGTATATTAGGTGGTTTCTCTTGTAATAGAAACTCAAAATATAAATAACAAGCAAAAGTGAAAACAAAATAGGTACTATGAGGTAGAGAGATCTTTTTTTGAATGTAAATGAAAACAAGCAATGGAAGAAAGGAGAGAGATGAGAGGATAGAAGGAAAGAAAAAAACATTAAGAAATGTTATGTTCATGTGCCAACTCCCTGCAATGAAAGCAGTCAATATATAATACTTTTTTTTTTTTTTTTTGTCTTTTTGAGACAAGGTCTCACTATGCAGTTCAGGTGGCCTTGACCTCACTTTCGTAGCCCAGGCTGGTCTTGAACTTGCACTGATCCTCCTGCCTCAGCCCCCTAAGTGCTGGGACTACAGGTGAGCACCGCTATACCCAGCTCAACATACACTATTAAAGAATGAAAATTGGAGAAAGAGAACGCATTGTGAGGTTTTACAACTTCAAGTATTCCATAAGGAGCACCACTGATGGGCAATGTCAGGCAGGGCTCAGGGTTGAAGCAGGCTCAAGATGTCCTCATAAGGAAAAGCAAAGCTAAGCTGCTGGATTTCTGGAACCCCAGCAGGCTTCCAGAATAACTTGCAAGACCTGAAGGCCGAGGACTGAGAGCTTGTCTCAAAAGCATGCAAGGAGTTGTAAAAGCTAACTAGACTGGATGGGGAAATATCTAGAAAATTAGGATAGCATGCTTGTGATGATAGGGCAAGAGGCTCCATTTTCTTTCCATAACTCCATGTTAAGAGAAGGTCTCTTATGTTCACTTAAACTGTGGATGCTCTCACTCCTCGCCCTGCCCTCTCATAGCTCATCATAAAACCGTAGAAGTAGGAACAAACAGTTGGAACAAATTGAGAAGCAGGCTCAATGTAAAACCTCAGTGGTCTCCTGACTGCCAGATGGTCCACAGCTTCTGGGAAATGTAAAATTCCAGAAAATGACGCAAAGCGGGGATGTGGTTACCATGGAAATTTAAGGACTATTTAAGCTGTGTTCAAAGTCCACTGGAGGCTGACATTGTTCCTGGCTTTTGCCAGACTTGTTGGATGGCGACTTAATAAAGCTTCTTTGTTCTATATATTCAGTCTCTCAGGATTGCGTTTTTCCTTGAACTTGCCATAATAGTGGGTTTGTCACAGATGGTGTTTCCTGAGACAACTGGCATATGGGACAGCAAACATGAGGCTTCACCTCAGCATGCATGACACAACTCAGCAGACTGCAGCCCTGGGGGAAACACAAGTGAAATAAAGGGGAACCCAGCCAGTCTAGGTTATATAGGGTCCTTTGCCCCTCTCTCTACTTCTAGCATGCTAGGCCCTTTCTGCCTCTCCTCAGGCCTAGATGCATTGCAGTCAGTAGCCAAGAACTGAAATGTGTGAACTCCTTCAAGCAAACCTTTCCTCCTTTAAGATCCTCGTGGCAGGTGTTTTGTCACAGTGGTAGAATGCTGACCCACACAGACGTGGTGGCTAAGTGTGGTAAAGGGTACTGTCAAAGCAGAGTTCTGAAAGCCCAAGTAAGCAAATGTGTGACCATGCCTGGAAGGTATGCTCCTGTGCATGCTTTCAGGAGTAAGCATGTGGGGAACGAGAGAAGAAGCAGATTACGCTGAAGATAAAAGAGAGTCCTGGAGCTCTTTCCACCTAATTTCACATATTTTATGTGTGTAGCTAATAGTTTCCATTTCAAAAGTATTTTCTAATTTTGTCTCTAAATTCTAAGGAGTGCCTTATTTAATTAAATCACACAGAGAACTCTAATAGGCTATCTACAGAAACAGGAGGAGAAGCATTTAGTCACATTAGTCGATGAGGGCAGTGGGGATGGCAGTTAGGAAAAGCAGTTGGATAACAAGTGCAAATCTCTCCACAGATCGATTCCAAAGTTAATGTGGGACTGCCGGGAAACCAGGTGGCAGGCACGCACACCCCTGTGAAGAGGGAATATCACACCACCCTCTCCCTGAGAAAATATTTGATCTTGGCTCATAAATACAACTTAAAAAAAAAGTAATATACAAATTGAAATAAAATGCCATCGTCTTCACACCTGAAATCCAGGGAGGCACATCCTAAATGCTAGAAACTACCACTTCCTCAATTGTGCCAGCATCTAGATCGTTTTTTTTTTTTTTTTTTTTTGGATTTGTGATTTCGAAGTGAGGCTCCCCGAACCACAGAGCGCCCCCTGCCTGGGACTTTGAGCCTCTGTTCAGTATGAATCCCACCTCTCTTCTCTTCACTTGGGCTGATTCTCAGTTCCCCTCCCTTCTCCCGCTGGACGCTGCTCCTCCCCACGGCAGAGGGTGGGAACCGCCGTGCTAATGCTGTGAGTCTTGGTATGGGTTGCAATGAGATCAGCACCGCGATATACATCACAGGACATTTGTACAGGGAAACCTTTCACCCGCTCCCAGTCTAGCGGTCAGTCTAGCAGAAACTATATACACTAGCACCTGCAACTCCACCTAGGCAGTGGCCTGACTTCACTTCCCTGTTCTCTGTGAAGTACTGTGTGTTGGTCTTGAAGCTGGAAGGACAGAGTGCTCAGCATACAATGGTCCAAGCAAGCCCCTAGTCAGGGAAAAGGGTCCTTAGGAATCAAAGAATCCCTTAGTGTCCCCATAACACCAGGAAATATGATGTTAAATAATAAATTAAAAGCATGCATTTCCGTGAAAGGAAAACCACAGAAGTTTGAGTACCATTGCTTATTTCTTGTCATTTGGACAGAGTACTACACTGTCATTTTGCATTGAGTCCCACAAAATATTCCTGCTCTCAGCAAGAGTTTAATGGGTAAGGTGACTCTCACGCACTTTGTAGCTGCTGCAGAAAGTTCGTAACACCAATATTCCTCCGGGAATAAATGTCCCCTGCCTTCCTGTAGGTGTAGTTCTGCCTTGCTGCTATCTAGGACAGCACAAGTACTGGAGGTTGCACAGTACTCCACAGTTATAATTTGTTTTAAAATCTGACAGAACAAGTCCCAGGAAAGGCATTTATAGTGGGAATTCCTATCAAATCCTCTTATCCCTTAATCTGAGTTTTAATCCACCAAAACAGACCAAAGAACACCATTGTAATTTGAGAGTTCTCTACTTCCTCAGATATTTACTAATTATAAAATGTCATTGAATAAATACAGAGTCAATTGCACCTGTATGAATGATCTTATTTAATTTAATCTGTGTGGTGAGACTGAGAACTGACTAAAATGTTCATATCGTGATCCTGACTATGAAATGTCATGGAATTGGGATTCATACCCTGGCTAACATATAGCAGCAAGCAAGAGCCAAATTGTCTGATTATTTAGACCCAACTTACAGAAAGTGCTTCATTTATGAATTATCCTGAGATTGTATACCAAAAATATTATTTAAAACTTAAACATTATTTCTTTAAAAATTAGTCTGAAAGTATATTTCCATAATAGAGTACTTGTGTAGTGTATATATGGTACTGATTTTGATACTCAAAAGGAAAGTCCAATGAAACAAAACAGTACAAATCATTAATTATAGTCATCATGATACGTAATGGATTGTCACTTATTCAATTTATAACTGAAAGATTTTATTCTTCTCTAATATAATTTACTATAAAGTATTCTTATATACAGAATAAAGCTTTTACCATAAGAGGGAACATGATATTAAAGCAGAAGTCATAGAGGCTGGCCAGTTACTTCTGTGGGTTAAAGCCCCTGCTTAGGCAGAGCGCAATAGCTGGGGTTCTATCCCTGGCATGCCATGCCTGCCGTGCCCGCTGGGCACACTGAGACGGCGACTGAGACGGGATGTGGCGGTGCACACCTGTAATCCCAGCTTTTGAAGATTCAGTTTGCCATTCTGACTCTGACTAAAGCAAGAAACTAGTTTGTTCACAACTGCAATAATGTAACTAGCCATTTTACTCACATGTTCTTAAAAACATATTATTATCTTCAAAGAATGCTTTCTTTGTTTTTGTCTCTTCCATTTGGAGAAGATCGCGGTTGCTTTCCTTGTGTCCTTTTAAAGTCCTCCCTAATTGGCAAAAAGTAGAGTCACCCCAAATTGATCTTCCTAAATATGAGCCAATGAAAGAGAAAGATACACAAAGGGGGAAGATCATCTTTCTATGAAAGACAGTTTATTTTAGGAATTTTATTGTTGAAGCACTTTAGAATGTATATTGCCAAGTCAGAAATTAAAAAAAAAAAAATCTTCAACGGTAATTGCTGCATCAGAAAGATCATTTAGATTAAGAGGATGTTGCTGAAAGGGCTGAAAATAAAATATGTTTTTTATAGAAGCTTTTAACTTTGTTTCAAGATCTATTGTTTATATAGTTGACCAAAAAAGCAAGCCTCCAAAGAGCGCAGTAATACTTCCAGATGCGGACATTATGCCCCACATATACTGTCTGTTCCTATCTTCCTGTACGTAGCTTTTGCTTATTGATATACTCAACTGCACACTCTTTCCTTTGAATAACAGACATAGGAATATGTGCAAGAAATAAACGAGGACTGCTATGAACAGATACCTCTGCTTCACTACCAGGGTTTTATTAACAAATTACTACCATTAAAGAGATTAGACAGTTGCAAAAGGCAATCCAGAATGAAATAGTCTAGTTCTAAATTTCATCTTGTAATGAATGTACGTAATTTGCCTGCAGTAGGTTCAGTTTCTCCTTGCTTGTGTAATATAACAGCCCATTTTTTATCTCTAATTTTATGTCTCCTCTCTCAGAGAAAGAGTTGTAGATCACTTTCACTGGAAGAAGAGAATGTTTTCAATTAAGTGAAGGTCCCATCTGAAATATGAAGAGACTGAGCTGTGTGTTATATTCCTCGCACTGGAATAATGTGTTCAAAACTCCATATTCTCTACCGTAGTTATTCTGTGATCTAAAGATTTGTGACCTACTGAACAGCTTTTCATCAGTCATGACTCTGAAACTTCCCCTAAGCATGATTTTTATCTTAAACCAGTAATTTGCTTTTGACTATTAGAAATTTAACTTTCTAAAGTTGTGGCATGGAGGAGAGTCCCCTAGTCCTGTTTCAAGCCATGTTAAGTGAAAGAAACAAAATGTAGAAATGGGCTCTTGTACTTCAGAACTTTTAGACATTTGGGATAATATGAGGCTATTTGCTTTTCTTTAGGATATAATGGTTAAAAGTAGTGATAGTGGTTGTTTTCACTGTTGAAACTCCACAAAGAAAATGTTAATAATATTAAGTTCCGTATTTTATTATTGAAATAGTCCAAGCTTCAAGAAACCAGAACTCTGAGCATCATAGTGGTTAAAGAAATTTGCTACTTTAGGGTAAGGACTGACCAGAGGTCAGGACAAGAGGGGAATTCAATGAAACCAACACTCACTACAGTGAGGGCCAAGCATGCGCAGTGATGTCTTGATGCATGAATTTAATTCATTTCACAGTTGGGGAAGATGACCACAGTTACGTTTGTCACCTGATGCTGAATTTGTGAATGAAAGTGAGTTTTTACTGAATGTATTTGTGCACAAGCAGACATGTTTGTGAATGGAGACATTACTGTAGTTGAAAAAGACATGATTTTACAAAATTTATTAGCAATTGAATCTTTGTGTCCTTCAAGTCCTGATGCTACTGTGTTGCATTTTCCCATGCTATGTATACCGAATAAACCTAAAAAAATGTTCCACCAGTCATTATTTTGCATAATAATTTTTTAAAAAGTAAATCTTATAAAATGCAAATATGTTTAAAAGTTCATTGTGTATAAGCTTAAGGGTTGTATGCTTTGTGTAAAATAACATGCAAGTTGTTTATGCTTCATCACTGAGAAAAATTATTTTAGAAATTATATTTTTAAATATTCATTTGTCTTAGACAATGGAAATTTTATAGAATTCATGATTCACTTTTTTCCCAAAGTATATGACTACTCAAAATGAATCATTAAAATTTGTTTAGTAAGCCTTTTAAGATATATAAAGTGATGGGGGAAAATCACAAAAAAATATACACAGTTGCAAGAATTATTCTACCTTCTGTGATTTCTTTATTTTTTAGTTCATTTAAGTTTTAAAGTTTTCTTCATGTGCTTTTCTTTCATGTAATAAAAATAATTTATTTTCAATTGTTTCATTTTGGAAATACAGGTAAGCTTAATATTCACTTTTGTAGCCGGGCGTGGTGGCTCACGCCTGTAATCCCAGCACTCGGGAGGCTGAGGCAGGAGGATTGGTGCAAGTTCGAGACCAGCCTGGGCTACAAAAGTGAGTGCAGGACCAGCCTCAACTGCATAGCGAGACCCTGTCTCAAAAAGACAAAAAAAAAAAAAAAATATTCACTTTTGTTGTACTTAGTTTTCTGTTACTGTTTTCACTTTACTAAATAAGATTTTTTTTGAAATTTATTTTCTTATATGAGGCAAGAAGAGACATGCAACTTGAACGTTTATACCAGGGGACATTTTCTTCAGAACCATATTTTGGATGATGAATTTTGTCTGCACTTCTTTTCTTGTTACTGAGAGAACATATACAATACCCAAAGTTACAGTAAGCAAAGTTTACTTGGATTTAGGGAGGTTTCAGCCCATAGCTGGCTTGCTGAGGAGAGAGTGAGAGAGAGAAAGCAAGATCCAGGAAGGGACAAATACCCCCTCAGGTCACACCCCAGGACCCCACCTCCTACAGCCTAGTCTTCCTCTCAGTAGCACAGCTAGCTAAGGACTCTGATTGTTCACCGATGATTACCACACTCAGTGATCCCACCAGCTCCCTAAAGCTCCAGAGCTAAGTTCCTGAGGCTCTGGGGAACAGCTACAGGTGATCTTCACCCAAAGGCCAAGAAGCAATGGGAGAGGGGCAGCTAAATAGAAACCATGAGTGTTTTTGTACACTCTTTTAAATAGCATAACTAAATTATTACTACTCCTGTTATAATTTGTAACATGAATTATTGAGTGTAGTTGAACATTTTTAAATGTGACATTGTAATGTGTAGTAAACAAATTAGATTAATATTTCAATGTCTTTCTTAAATCATACTTCTTTTAAAAATCTTCAAAATGTATCAAATGGAGTTCACAATTAATTCCCATTATCTTCTGCTTTTGTTTGTCCTCATTCTATTTTGTTTGATTTTAGAAAGCATAACAAACCTGTGGGAAGTCAGAGTATGGAATCAGAAGGACATGAGTATCAGTCATTTTTATGTTTTCTCTAGTGCATTCTTTCCTTTTATAGCTCCTTTATCTCCCCCAATATATGTATATCTTTTTGCTTATTTAGAAAGCTGAAGGACGTATTTGCAACTCAATTATTTATAAACTTTTTATAAATGTAATCATCATATTGTTTGTGATTTTCCATTCAATACTATCAAAAAGTATCACTCATGTTATTGCACATAGCGATAGTTCATTTATTTTCCCTAGTTGTAATATGCTGTTGAATGATTTTAATGCAATTTATTTATCTATTTATCTGACTTATGGAATCTACAATATTTCAGTGGTGTTCTCTGTTCCAAAAGATGTTTTTCTGAGTCCTAATTGTGAGTGCTTCTTGATGCATTTCAGAAAGAATTTTTCTTAAATAATTACTTCAAATTTCAGCTATTGAGTTATAAAAGAAATAAAAGATCATTTTTAAAAAACAAATAAATTTTAGGAGTGACTTCTCCAGTTCTGTGAGGTATGTCGATGGTAGGTGGATAGGAATTGCATTAAACCTGTACAACAATTTAGGGAGTATGGCCATCTTCACAATGCTGGTTCTTCCTATCCAGGAGCAGGGAGTATCTTTCCATTTTCTGAAATGTTCTAAGATCTGTTTTTTCAGAGTACTATAGTTTTCACTGAAAAGGTCTTTTACTTCCTTAGTTAGGTTGATTCCTAAGTATTTGATTTTCTTCGGTGCTATCATAAAAGGTACCGTTTCTCTAATTTCTCTCTCAGTGTGTTTGTTATCTGTGTAGAGGAATGCCACTGACTTTTGTGTGTTGACTTTGTAACCTGCTATTTTGCTGAATTTGTGTATTAATTCCAGTAGCTTTTTGGTGGAGTTCTTTGGGTCTTCTAAGTAGATTATCATGTCATCTGCAAATAGTAAAAGTTTTACTTCCTGTTTACCTATTCTTATTCCTTTTATTTCTCTTTCTTGTCTAATGGCTGTAGCTAATGACTCCAGAACTATATTGAATAGAAGTGGCGATAGGGGGCATCCTTTTTTTGTACCAGATTTGAGAGTAAAAGACTTCAGTTTTTCCCCATTTAGAATTATGCTAGCTGTTGGACTGTTGTAGATGGCTTTTATCAGGTTGAGGTAGAGGCCTTCTATTCCAATTTTCTGTATGACTTTGAACATGAATGAGTGTTGCACTTTGTCAAAGGCCTTTTTGGCATCAATTGAGACGATCATGTGATTTTTGGTCTTGGTTCTGTTGATATAGTGTATTGCATTTATAGATTTGCGTATATTGAACCATCCTTGCATCCCTAGTATGAATCCTACCTGGTCGTGATGTATAATTTTCTTGATGATTTGTTGTATTCTAATGGCTAGGATTTTATTGAGAATTTTGCGTCTATGTTCATGAGAGAAATTGATCTGTAGTTTTCTTTTTTAGTTACATCTCTTTCTGGTTTTGGTATCAGTGTGATACTTGCCTCTAGGAATGATTTTGGAAGGATTGCTTCTTTTTCAATTTCGTTGAAGAGTTTGAGGAGTATTGGGGTTATGTCTTCTCTAAATTTCTTATAGAATTCAGAGGTGAATCCATCAGGTCCCGGACTTTTCTTTGTCGGTAGGCTTTTTATTACATTTTGTATTTCATTGGCTGTTATTGGGTTTTTGAAAACAATGCCAAACTGGCATCCTCACGAATTTTTTCAATTTATGATTCTACCAGCATAATTGACTCTGCTATCAATATCATCTGTAAAGTTCAGAAGTCAGATTTAATTTCTACCATTTGAAAAGAACTAAAATTTCTATTCTTCATAGTTTTGTTGAATTTTGCTTTCTATCACTAACATTTTATCAAACTTTTGTATTGCTTCTCTTACACAATACTTGTTCTTATCAATATTATTATGATCCCATTTATGTATTTATTGATTGCCCTGTAACAGTTCCCATACATGGAAATGAAGGCTTCATTGTGTACACACACTGAGAATATTTTATGGCATTGTGTGTTCTGCTATTTCACTTGCTCTAAAGTGTGGTTGCATAAGCTAAAGTTCTTAACTGTTGTATAACACAATTTTCCAACTCCTTTTTTATGCTTATTACTTTGTTTCTCATTTAGGACATTCACATTTTCTAACTCCTCTCATGCAATATTCACTCAGTTGCTCAGTAATCTCATCACTAGAGGTCTACTTCATGATTATTTGCTTTTTTCTTCCCTTGATTCTCTGTTAAACAGCCTTACCTCTTTTGTTTTATAAAATGCTTCTAATACATTTTCCTTCTATAAGAAGTTTGAGCATTCTCAGCCCACTGAACTTATAGGTAAATATTAGAAAGAGCTTAACAATTTCATAAAAAAATCTTGTTTGACCTACCTTGAATCTAGACGTTGGTCCAATTAAAATATCAAGTATTCCTATGCATGAACATTAAATATCTCTTTCACTATGAAGTGTTCAAGTAGGAGTAACTTTGCATGGTAATTTTATATGAACAATGAGTTATAATTATATAAAATTATATTAATTTATAGCTATTTTAATGTAGCAAAAATACATCTATTTTAGAATTTACTGCTCATTTGCCTGTAAGTTTTGGTTAAGTAGGTAAATTTCCTTATACAATATGCTTCTATATTACCTCTCCATATAGAACTTTTCATATTGTAATGATACTTATTTTACAAAAATCATGAATATGCCTCTGTCTTTCCTTTTTTTTTTTTTTCTTTCCAGTACCAGGGATTGAACTCAGGATTTTCTGTTTGCCAGGCTAGCTTATTCTACTGAGCTAGCTCCCCAGCACTTATACTTCTCTTTTGAATTCATTTGATTTCTTAAATCAAATTGATAATATTGTTTAAAGAATCCAGAAAATATTAATTGTCAACATTGTAACATAATTATATCATCCTTATATCATGAATATATAAGGTATTGTGGAAAAATATTACTAATACCTAAACTTCATCAAAATTTTCAATTCTTTCTAGCGATATGTTTTTTAGAAGAAAATGACATTTTCTGTTTTGAATTGTGCTCCATACATAATTTAGCTTGTTGTCTTATTTTACTATTGGTAACTATAAATCTTTGACCAATCTTTTATTTAACTCTTTGAGATATATTTTTGCAACTAAAGCTAGAGTTGGATAGTAATCACAGGTATGTTTTAAAGTGTCTATCTTGATTTATTAGTGTCTTGGAAAAGCTATACCTTGCGTGCTTTCTGTGCTGCAAGCAATTTTCTCTTTGTTCTGGACAGTAGAGAATACTTTTAAGACTTCTACATAGTAATTTTGAAACAACATCTTTTATGACTCTAGAGCATGAAAGGTTATCATTTAATAATTTGCAGATTCTTCATTTTGATGGATTTTGCTACCACAACCCCAGTTTACTTCCTGTTGTACTTTGCCCTTCCAGTTTAAAAAGAAAGGATATAGCATTTTCCTATCAGGAAATCAGTCAGAGATGCCCAGAGTAAAGGCACTGGGAAAATGCTTTTTAACATCATTATGTCTCCCATTAAAATTACCGTAGAAGCTACCTGTTTTTCACAAAATAGATTTCCAGAGCCCAGACACTACTAATTCACCTTAAGGCCGCAGTTTCAACTTCCGCAGAAATGATATGAAAGCTTCCCACAATTCAAGTCCAGCCAGGCAATGGAGAAGTAAACTAATTGGTTAAGTCTGTTCAAGGTGACAGGCTTCCGGCCGGCAGACAAACACTTGGAAACCAGGCTGAAAACGCTATGTCTAATTTTACTTAGGACGTAAGAAGAGAACCAGAAGACCTGTCTGTTTACTGACAGTGCACCACGCCTTCCCACATTTATCTGCAGACCGCAGTGGGGGAATGGCACTGAGAGCAGTGGAAGCGACTCTATTCCACACACACACTCACCTCCTTCCTACAGAATTAAGTGAGCAGCAAATGCAAAATTTTACATAGAGCAATGTCATATTATGTCACCATGAAAAGACTTATAAAGTTTCTGTTTATATAAAGAAAGAAAGCCTTAGAACACAGCACATTTTTTTCTCATCTCATATCCTAGTAAAGAGTTCAAATGTTCAGACGGATTTTTCCTTCAAAAGTCCAGGTACTGCACGCACACATGCACCTCTTATGTACTCTGAGTATGGAATAAGGATAGACTGAGGGTAGAGGGCTAGGCAAAAGGTATTAGTGGCTTCACAAGGCCCATTGAAACTTCTCCAGAATTCTCTCCAGACATCAACAGGCAACTGCAATCTTTTCACTTCACCACCTATTTATTTTTATGCTCTGATTATCAAGCTATGTAACTGTTCATTGTTGAAGTTCTGTGGCCTCTTGTAATATGTAGAAAAGTCATCCAGTGAAAGTATTAGAAGTCTCCGCAGATGTAGCACCTAAGAATGAGACCTGTGACAGCTGTTGAGTATTAATGTAAAACACTAAAATATACATACTTTGATTTAATATGATGTTCTTTGTCTAGCAGCCCTAGTTATTGATATCTTACTTGTTTCAAAGTTGTTGCTAGCTCCACACATGTATTCACAAGAAAATTCTATATAAGGAAATATTCTAATTTTTGTTCATGTTGTTTTTTTATATTTTCCCCAAACATTAATATCAAAATTTGATATTTACAAGAAGATATTATCCCCAAGTCAATAACAATTGGATTTTTTTCTGAGACAAGGTCTTTCTATATAACTCAGATTGGCCTTGAACTCACTACTTAGTTCAAACTATCCTGACACTTGTAACATTTCTCCTACCTTAGCCTCCCAAGGGTTGGGACCAGTAGCTTGTTTTTAAAGAATAAAACCAAATTTTAAAACTTTTCTTGGTAGTTTTCTAGAAATTTTACCTTTATTTATTTATTTATTTTTGTCTTTTTGAGACAGGGTCTCACTGTACAGTTCAGGCTGGCCTTGAGCTCAGTTTTGTAGCCCAAGCTGGTCTCGAACTCTCACCAATCCTCCTGCCTCAGCCTCCTGAGTGCTGGGATTACAGGAGTGCACCACCACGCCCGGCTTAGAAATTTATCTTTAAAACACAATAAAATGCAATTCAAAACATATTTTTTCTAGTTTACTTAATGTTTCTCATAATTCTCACGTAAGTGCAAATCATAACAGTAGATTGGACAGAATTAACATATCAATCAACAGGTGACAAAATTAATATTCTTATATATTACTCAAGATAAACAGCTGCCGTTTGGTTCTGGTCCTTAGTCACTGCACATTGGAAGCCCTTGACTCTCAGAAGTTTTAAGCATGTGAAACAATTTATTGATGCATTTGTCAAGAAATATTGAAGATGATAGATCATAGCTTCAAATTACAATATTACTTCAACTCCACCTTACTATTTGGTCAATTTGATTTCCTTCCTATTTTAATTAAGAAAAGAAAAGCTATAGTACTGATTGTAAAGGAGACTTTAACAAACAGGGCAAAGGCATAAGTGTATTGTGACATGTAGCACTAAATGCAATATAGGAGTAGGCACTGGGACACCAGACTTGCTTTCTCTTGTCCCATTTTAAAATCTTAGAGGTAGCAAACTTAAACCATACAAACACACACACACATGCACACACACACACACAGAGTAATATGTTCCACAGTTAAAGCATTTTCAAATTTATTATAAAGTGTTTGCCTGCTGCTGGAATTATTCAGTAAACAACGGACTTCAAAGGCTCTTCCTAATTCAACATGTTTACGAGGACTTTTCCCTTCTCGTTTTAATGAAGGACTTTATAACTAGAGATTAGAAGATACAGATGATGCTCTATTTAGTGAGAAACACGCGTGATAAGAAAATACAAACTAGGCGGCTACCGATGCCCTCTGCAAGAGATAATTCTGCCACTTTATCACACTTACGTCTTATAGAGTAGCTAAAGAAAATGGAGCGCAGGAATATGTGAGCTATGTACTTGCAGTTATTGGAAATGAGTTTTTGATTTAGCTGTCAACTGAGAATTCAGAAACAAACTAAAGCCTTTTCACAGCCATCAGTAAATACGATTTTCTAAATAAGAATAATGAATATTGTCTCCATAAACGATTCCCATGTTAATTCATCCAAGATCTGGTGGAGTCAAAATAGCGCTATTTTAATAGAATTCTGGTGGCTGAACATCTACTATTGAAAATTCACTTGTACACACACATAAAACCATGTTGCATAAAAGTTTAAAACATCATTCCTCCAATGAAATTGACGAAGTGAGGATGAAGGCTCTTAAATAGAGCAAAATTCCTAACAGAGGCACCAATGCTCTGATGCTGATATTACCGAAGTGGTTAGTGGTAGGAAAATCCCCCTCCAGTGGGTTGGAGAAAGTTGCAAGATCAATAGGTTCTTTAAGAAGGGCGTACTTTCAAGAGAGTTTATACTACTGGTAAATATTTAACTCAATGGAAAAGCTCACGGTCATGTTTGAATTTCCATTTGAATTTCTTGGCAATCAGTATTTTTGACTATGTTACTGTTTCTTCTATAAGAGTATTTTCTTATTAAATATGGGTACAATACACAAATTGATATAATGAATTCCCATGTACACAATTTATGGCTTTGAACATGTTAATTTGATATTTTTATTTTCTGTTTGTTAGGATCAAGATGTAGAATTTGTTTATGTAGAGCATTATCTTAGCCTTCTTACAGGAAGGCTTACAGCCATTCTTCTATTCATAGACAAAGCATGACCACAATCTTGGAGTAATTAGCTTTGTTCATTAGAGTTGTTATAAAGCCACAGTAAACATGACAGTTAATTATCAACTTACTAAAACTTAAATACTAAGGCTTTGTCTCAATTTGACTTCCACTATAGAGCATTTCTGATTTTTTCTGTAGCTCTGTTTACATGCATGCATATACAAATATAAGCATATCACTTTGTATGGTTGATAAGTTGAACATTAATGAAACATTACTGTGCACAAATACATGTTTATATGTATCAATTTACTGTAGTAGTTGGTCAATACCTTTATACTATTGTCAATGCCAGAACATTTTCACTTAGATTCCAATACCATGGATAGTTTTAGACCAGTTATCAAGCCCTTCAAAAGTCCTGAAACTCAGAGATTCTGGCATCAGAACTTAATAAAGCAAGTACATACGTGTTAGGATGTTCACTGAGTATGATACAAATGGCAGCATTCATATAGTAAACACTCTAGGTTAACATCTTTGTAGAACTATTTCTGAGTTTAATAATTCTCATACAGTCAATGAAAGTTTAAAGTGATTTGAAATGCTTAACAAGTTTAAGGGTAACATTTCTAGAAATGAAAGGTATATTATTCACACCTCTATTTTAGACATTATATTACATCACATAACTCTCTCTTCTATTAAGTTTTCCATCATCTCAACAGAGGGATGTCATAGGCATGTCTTTCAGTTTTCCTCTTATATACTATTATGTCACATATTTCTCCCAGGGAATACAGAATAAGATAAGAAAGAGTAAAGCTCAGGCCTTTTTTTAGAAATGGACAAATTTGCTTTCTCATCTGAAGGAGGAATTCAAAAAGGAGTTTCTGTATTTGGAACACTACCTATACCCTAGAAGTAAACTTTTTTTTTTTTTTTATTCCTAGACCTTTCTTCTTTGACAAAGTTCAGCTTGACTGTTTAAATAAGATTAATGTTTATGGTCGACACAGATTATTCTGATGTCAGTCAAGGTACTGCTCTTTCCTTGGTTACTAAAACAATATTGATACTGGCAGGTATAAAACACCTTTTCCAACACAAGCAGACAGTGAGCTTAGTTTGGAATCTGAATCCAAATTAGGTTCCATATTAATTGCAAATGGTAAAAACCTTTGCTTTAGTTTTCTAATTAAGATTAATGATGGCAGTTTGAAGAGCTGATACCAAGACCCTGGCATTAACACCAATCATTTTTCCACCGGGGTAAACATGCTTTTCCTCTGAAGTACTTCTAGTTCAAAATAGAATTGGTAAGTAGGTGGTTTTGAGTGGCACAAAAGATGCTTAAGCATTTCTTAAGAGTAATCCACAGATACATGGAACATACAACAACCTCAGGACCCTCCTTCTAGGGACACATAACCCAGACAAAATCTGTCCTTCAGAAAAATGCGTGAAAAACAAGGGGCTCCATGCTCTTAAATGGGATTCTATTAAAAGTTATAAATAACTGGAGAAAATAAATGTTCCCAATTAAAGTGCTTCTGGATATCTGTTGATTGTGGGTGAGATGATTTACGCAGAGTGCACAGCCGGAGCTCAGACACACCATCTGGAATCACTAACCGAGAGACTCATAAAATCATCGATGTATTACATGACTTACTGTCAGGGCTCCGTGGAGTTGGTATCCTCAGGTTCTAACGCTTCACATTTGGACCACTTCAGAACTTGCTTAAGACTGAGCAAGTTGCATGCAAAGGAGACTCATTATTTTATTTTATTTTTATTAATTTTAATGAGAAAGAAATAACAATAAGACAGTTTCAGAACGGGTTAGTAATACAATGAGGATAGCAATGTGTAATACCAAAGCCAGGCTCATAGACTCCCTTTTTTTTTTTGGATCTTTTGTGTATGCTCCTAAAAAGAATTCCTCAGAGCTAGACGAAAGGAAATCTAGGGAAACAGCAACCAGTAAGTTTTTTTTTTTTTTTTTCTTCCAGCTGCTTTGTCAGTTTTAGACAACCGCAGAAATTATACAGTGGATTTTGTTCCACAATCAGAAACACACGTCATGTCTGAAAATATAGACCTCTTTGGAAAGATGATTGCTTGGTGCCCTTAGGATTTAGAGGAGGTGGTTAACTTTTTTTTTTCTTTTTTACAATTATATAAACACAGGAGAGCTTTTGTGTGCCAAGACTTGCATGTTCTTCAGGCAAACAGAAGTAGAAAATTTTAGCACATTCTGCATTAATAGAGATGAAATTGAATTTGCTTGAATTCTGTCTAAGAATGGCATTATTTATACAGCTGTGAATTGTATTGAAACATGACGATGTGGGAAAATCCACATTCATTGAATTATCCAGCTGACTTCTGTTTTGGAAATGCATACTCATCATAAAATTGAAAGCATCGAGTTCTAAGCACTTAGCAATCTACCCCAAGCATTCCCAGAGCAGGGCGCTTGTGTACGTACTGGCTATCCTGAGCTTGGCACGGCAGGTGTCCCTTCAACAATTGATTCTTGTTTCCATGAGATACACTCCTTCATCTGCTTATTTGTTTCACATTGACTATTTTTTATATACTTTTTAATCAAAAAGTTCATAGTCATATTTGATGCTTGTTTCTAGTGAAATCTAATATTTTAGATATTTTCTTTTAACAATTTGTGTTAATTTCTAAATAAATATCCTATAGTTTTGTGCCACAGCCTATAAAAGCTCTTACTATAAGTACATGAGCTATAATTGTTGTTCTTCTGCAGAGCTGAGTAGCATTCATTAGGGACACTGAGCCTGAAGCAGAAGGAAGTGCTGAAAGATCTACAGAGAAAGAAATGGAAAAGGGAGTGATGATAGCGCGTCAGACAGGAAACGTCCGCATTATGAACTGGGAAGACAAAAAGTAACTCCTCCTGTTGTCAGCTATTCATAACAAACACAAATGGTAGAACAGGAAAGAGGAGATGAAACTAAAATAAGTTCCAATAGTGGATAATGATTATAATAATTCAGGGGTGGTGTTAATGAAACTGACCAACATTTAATACTCTGACTTGGGCTCAAAAGAGAGGAAAGAGGTATTATTGTAAAATTTTCATGCAAGCAGGGAACTTGCTTGGTATTTCTTCAGAACAAGGGGATTCAAAAACTCATTTATAATTTAGATTAGGTCTAATAGTCCAAATAATTGAAAAATAGAGTAGTGAAATGTCAACCAGGACAGACATCAGTCATTGACGTCCTCACCATTACTTTTAATGGCTGGACAGTGTACTGAAATTATACCACCCACAGAAAAAAACGAAAGGCCAACGCAACAGTACGTAGTGTGTTATTCAAATGAATGCAATGATGCAAAAAGAAGTCAGAAAGAGACTGGATACCGCTGGCCAGCCTATAACACTGTAGTGTGTATTGAAAGTCTACAGATAAATATATACAAAACAAAATATTGAATAAAGTTTAGAAGATAGTCATTTATATATTTCTAGTTGTAGTACCTTATAAAAACTAACAAAGATATGCATCTTTTGATCACCTTCTATTCAAATAATGAGATGGGTAAATGGGCAAAATGCTAAGTACTTTTAGAAAACACTTCAAACTTATTTCTCTTATAAAGACTTTTGAAATTAGGTTTTAATCTATCAAGATGGACTATGTACATAGACTTTTCATTAGTAAATATTGTCCTTCCATTAATTATAAAGACTTTCCTATTCCTACATAAAGAATTTCACTCTCCTATTTCAGAGTTTCTTAAAAGTGATTGGTGTCGTGTGTGGTGGTGCACACCTGTAATCCCAGCAGTTGGGAGGCTGAGACAGGAGGATTGGTACAAGTTCAAGACCAGCCTAGGCTACAAAAGTGAGCTCAAGGCCAGCCTGAACTGCATAGCAAGACCCTGTCTCAAAAAGACAAAAAAAAAAAAGTGATTTGTTATAAAGAACGAGTCATTTTCTCAAAGTTAGTGTGTAGAGCATGCGAAGATGTTTCTAGCCACTCCTCTTGAACTGAGTTAAACAAAGTTTAAGCATAGTTTAGTCTTCTCCAGATGGGAAGCAGAGCTTACTTGGGATCATTTTCAGGAAATCACTTACAGTGCTGTCATCTACATCCATTGGCAACCGCTGCTAGTTCTGCTCTTTGTTCTCCAGTACACTGAGCTTCCCCAGCTCGAGGCACTACGAGTGTGAGCGAATTTATGTGCAGACACTAAAAGCATGCAGAAAGGAGGAAGACGGCAGTGCTCAGGCGAAGGCAGAGGACAGCAGTGAGCCCTGCTTAGCCGCACACTCCAAGTTCTTTTCCTCCTAATCTCCATCACTGTCACGTTCCACAAATGCAAATCAAATGAATGCACTTGAATTTCTGAATAATACTAAATTTCTATGCATAATTCGTTGACCTTTTACATGGTTAGCTAATTGGCAAAACTGACCATTAATCTATTGACTTGCTTTTTTATCAACAATTTTTTACCTTTAATGGAGTCCTTCTTGATAGACATTTGCCCTTATCAAGTTTCTTCCAAGACACCTAGGATTTTTTTTTTTTTTACTACATTTCATTTCATTATCCAACATATTGCAAGTGCTATATTCTGTAATTTCTTTCTTTCTTCTTTCTCTCTTTCTTTCTTTCTTTCTTTCTTTCTTTCTTTCTTTCTTTCTTTCTTTCTTTCTTTTTTAGTATGGTTGGCCCAGCCTGCCCTGGGGATGGGGTTGGCATAGCATATGGTGCTGAGGATGGAACCACGGTCAGTTGCCTAAGCTTTCCTAAGCAGGTACTTTAGACCACTGAGCCATCTTGTTGGCCCCAACTCAGTAATTTAATCTTGACATTATTTTCTTATTAAAACTTTAAGAAATATCCACACTTATTAATGTAAAATAGTACATATTTAATATGTATCATGTTATAGATCTATACATCACAAGCCTGTATGGATCCTACTCAGCTAAAATCAAGATTTGAACACAGCTGCATTTTTTTCCTGTGAGGTCCGGGGGTGAGCATCTGGGGGTCTTATCATTATGCCTATCATCCCACATGACTTGAAAAATTCTCAGCTAATATCTGTTGGCTCCTTTGTGTTCAGATCACTACAAACAGTGGGAATTCAGAGTTGTTAGAATTGTAATTGGTTTGAGGAAAATCAGCATAGAGAAAATTATTTTGCAAAAAAAGAAAAAAAATGCTTAATTACAATGCATGAAACACAGAGCTAGATCGGTGAGATGAGCTTTAGGAGGCTTAAATTCAATAGCCTCCAACATCACAAGCTTTACTGGTGGCCCACTGCAATTGCAGAACATTTGAGTGTGTATGTATCTGCTTCCCCTTAGTCCAAAGAGAAGTATATTCGTTTCCCTTTTTTTTTTTTTCTTTTCTTTTTCTTTTTCTAAGCAACATCAATAGGGAGGTGGGTCATGCCCACAGACTGTACTCTGTAGAATGATTGTGAGGACAATATGCAATATGTCAACATTCAAAGAAAAGAAAGGGGAAGAAAGAAAGAAAAGGAAAAAAAAGTAATGTTGATTTAGAAAGGTTAATGTTTAATTGTTTGATCAATCTTCTATACCTATATGTATTAATCTAAACGGATCTGATGATGAAAATATGTAATATAACCATTGTTAAATTTAAACAATAAAAATATTAAATAAAAAAATTAAAAAAGAAAATTATTTTGCAACAGTTTCTTAGGTAGAAACCTTAGTACCATCGGTCCTCTCACTGCTATAAGTATGCAGCTCCTACCAGCATTCAGTCAGTTCCAAATACACAGCATTTTTCCATGTTTCTGCAGTATTAGAATGAGTGTAGAGACATCGTCTTTCATAGCAAGGTCTTCCTTCTCAGTGAAATCTCTTGACTGTTTCACTACCTGTTTTGTCCTGATCTTTGCATTCTATTTTCTGGAAGTATAGGGACAGATTAATAAGGCATAGGTAGGGATGATACAAGGCATGACCTGGGTGGCTGATGGCTGTGTTTTTTCCACAATCCTATGGTACACAATGTATTAGAATAAGCAAGCTCTTGGGAAATCATTATGTGTATCCACTATGTGTTCCTGGGTCCTGCGAACCTTAACCAGAAGCAAAGGCTAAGGCACTGCTTGGTCTACACTGCAACAGTCAGTGAAAGAATTAATTTTAAAGACCCACTTACCCCTGTAAGTGTGATTATCCTTCCTAAAGGTCCAGGAATAATACCTCGATGCAGGACTCCCTATCTGGTAGCACTAGGTTGCTTTCCCCTTCACTCCTGTTAGCATAAATTAACCTTTGCTTCACAAGCTTTCACTTCTGATATCCTCATTCTCTCCAGCATTGTCTCCTGCAGCCTTGAGCCAGCCTTGCCCTACTTGTTCATTCTGAACCAGCATGATCAGGAGGATGCAGAGACAACTTAGAGAAGGCCAGAGGGTCCTACAGGGGACGCCTAGCTCCGCAGAGTCCTCCTGGATGCTGCTCAATTTTCACAATACTTCTTATCTTCTACGGTTGTTTTCCTTGGGTTTGTTTTTCTCCCTGGCTGAACTGTCTCAAACTTATATCTGCAAACTGTCCTCCAAGGAGTTTCCTGATGCACCTTCTACTGAAGAGAGTCTGTAAAATTATAGCATGTAGTGTCATTGCTATTCTTTTAATCAGAGAGAGAGTCCCCAAAAGAACACAGAAATCATACTCCTATCAGGGTAACTTGAAGATGTTTTCACAAAGAGGTTATTTAGAAAAGTTTCATCATACCACGTGGAACTGTGAGATGAGGTAATACAGGGATGGTAACAGCCAAATGGTCACTGCTCGAACAAGAGCCAAGGGAATGCAAAAGAATGTCATAATAGAATATGTATGAGAATGTATGAGTTGAAAGTAGATGGAGGAGGTTGCTGTCCAGAGGCAGTGCATCTCAGTGTGGGGTGTAGCCAACCAAAGAGGAACCTGTGTTAATCTTAATAGTCAACTTAACTATTGCAAAGCACTTCTGGAAAGGCGACTGAATCACAAAGGTACTGCATACCTCTAGGCTTTATTATGTCCATAGCTGACTGCGCTGTTGGCAGGTGTTGCCTGGTGGGAGAAGGTGGAGTGCTGAGTGGCCACGCCTTTGATGTTACCTCTCACATTGGTGCTTTCCTACCTCAGTGCTAGGGAGTGAGCAGCATCGCTCTGCCATGCCTTTCTGAAGGGTTTGAGCCTGAAGCCTCTAAACCTGTGAGCCTACGTAAGGTTCTCTGTAATTATGGATGGCTTGTCTTCAGTTCCAGCAATTAGAAAGCTGGTTAATACCACCTGCAAAGAGGAAGCCAGTAGTCGAAAAATACTCCCACCTACTGCAATCACCAGGAAAACAGCAAGTCCAGTGCCTTCACGAAGTAGGAAGATGGGGTGTGACTGAAACTAGCTAGGAAAGGAGCCCTGGTAGGATCCTGGCGCACAAAGGGAAAACAATTCTCACAACTGTGAATGTAGGCTTCTGGCAAGAATTGGCGCTGATTTTTGATAGGATGACCTGGACGAAAGGCTATAGCGGGAAATAGAATATCTACCGTCTTTATAAGCACTTGCTATCCTGGCTCTTCATGATAGCCTGCTACACCATATGGTATATTTTCACGTTTTCTTCCTTTTTTTTTTTTCATTCTTTTACTGAGCCCAAATTCACTATACAGAACTTATTTCTCGGCTTCATTTCTGTTTTTCTTCCCTACCTTTAATAAATACGAATCTCTGCTAACATTAACACTTATTTCATTTATATCTTTGTGTGGAACACAGAGAACTTAGAAATCAACTCAGAAGAAGATGCCAACACCCAGAGTCCGGTAACTCTAATTCACGGAAATGAGTCTCCTGGCTTGGAAAGTAGGTGGGACGTAGTAGATGGCAAACGCTGAGGGATACATGGAAGTGATCTAGTACTCCTTTTCTTTTAAATTTGATGTCTCCATCTATTCTCACCCTGACCTGAGCTCTCTTTATACCTCTTTCTTGGCCTAAGTGAAATTTCAACCTTCTGATCCAGGAGACAGATCAGACATATGACAAATAAATGAACAAAGTTTTTTTTTTTTCCTTTTATGAACTCAAGGTCTTGCACTGGTCAGTCAGGTACTATATATTACTAAACTATACACCCAGCCCAAGCAGAAATAAATTAAGTATAAATAATTTTGGAAATATAATCTTGTGAGGCTTTTTCAATATAAAATATAGTAGCATTGATATTAAATAGGCATACCTTTTATGTTTTGCTATTTCTGTTAGTAAAGTACAGTTGAAGACTATTCATAATCTACCTAAAGCAGGAGTAACATAACAGTAATTTTAAATGTAAAGATAAGATTTAATATTAAGAGTTCAGGGAGATAGCTCAGTAGAATAAGTGCCTGCCTGGCAAGAGAAAGATCTTGAGTTCATTCCCTGGCACCAGAGGGAAAAACTAAATTAAATTAAATTAAAAAATAAGATTAATTACTTATTTCCATAGTTCTAACTTTACATTTAAAACACATCTATATAATTTAAAATGGAGTAGATTTTCTTATGTGAGAATGGAATAATGCTAAAACTATAAATAATTGAGTATGATAAAAGATATTTTCACCGCCTTGGAGATTTAGTTTAAAATAGTTCCTAGAAATACAAAAGGAAATATTTATTCATGCATGAGTCAGCAGTCCCATCACTGAGAGACAACTCCCAACACCCACAATTTAAAGGTGTAAAAGCATCATCCGGCTCACAGTTTCTAAGAAATTCTCCATAGTTGGCTGGCTCCAAGGCAGGACCACTGGAAGTACAAGGATACAGTGGAGCAAATATGCTTTGTTCATGGTCACCAGGAAAAAAAAAAAAAAAAAAAAAGGACAGAAAAGGAGTAAAATAGGAAAGGGGCTGCATTTAGTACCAAAAGTCACACCTCTGTGACCTCTGAGGCATTCCTGGACAAATACACTTCACCAGCTTTCTAGTTGGCTCCGCAGCCAAAAATGTTGACATAATCAAGCTGAACTGGTACAGTTAGTGTGTTCATTAATGTTATTTGCTAAAGTCAAAGCACTGAATTAGAAACTTTTCTCCTATACAGGTAGGTCAATAACCTGTATCTTGAGAATATCATATTTTACTTTGCTTCTGTGATGTGTACATATACATAGAGACGATTTTTCCATTAGGGATAAATATATTCATTTTATGTCTACCAGTGCAGATATGCTTCCATATTTGACTCACCTCTTTGTATACAATTGTCATATTTTTATTTAATCTATACAATATGTGTTTTCTTATATCATGATTCTGTCTCTGCTACTGTAATGGGTCTCACCACTCACATCTCTCCTTATTCATAGCTCCAGTCAGGGCAGGCATTTCTTCACAAATATTTCTGGGATTAGCTGCTCACTGCCTCTTGAATTCAATACAAACTGTAGGAATATTCAAAATCCTTTCTTTTATGGCTTCAAACTACACTGTCAGATTAATTTCCCATTACTTGTGCACCCAAATCTATCACCAAGCTGTAGAGCACAGATATGAAAATTAGAGAAATGCTAAAACACTGGGCAGGCTCAGTGCTAAAGGTAAAATTAGGACAGGAGAACATGGCTATGTCTCTGAGAAGAAAAAACCCCTCCCTCTTCCCTGAACACCAGTTCTGGGGATTTGCCTAGAAAAGAGCAGAGCCACATCACTCTCCACCCTCCATGAGCATGTCCTATAAGCTGTTAGAGCTTGTTAAAAGGAGTCATTTTGATTCCTCAGCCAGATGTTTGCTTTGAATTTCTTCCTCCTGTTTGTACATTTGGAAACTTAAAATTTCCTCCAGTTGTAACTGACTCTGGTATCTGAACTACTAGTGTGTTTCATGTGGACAAAGATATCACTGGTACCAAGGATGCCAAGAAAATGTTGATTTCTTACTCATGAACTTGCTCCCTATTCCCATGATTCAGTTCTCTCCCCTTAGCACCTCCCTCATTCACTGACACAATGTTTTATTTTCCTTAAGGAATTTCCTTTGTTACTATTACTAGTTAAATGTTTGTAAACATTTTCATGTATTTGTTGTGAAACTTGATGATATAGATTTACAAATCTTAATATCTAGAACAATATGTAGCCTTGTCATTAAAATGTATAAATAAAATTTAATTGGTATTTTCATTATGAGTCTGTATCTTTAGCTCCCTATAAATTCATCTGGAATTCATCACCAGAGCCTGATGATTCTGTGAGTTGACCTCTATACCCCTCCTTGAATTACATAAAGGTTATGTGCTTCTGATAAAATTCTCAGCCATCATTTATTGGCATCTTTCAAACATGGAGCACTTGTGCAGCTGGAGAGAAGATGTTGGAATTCTAGAGCTTTTTCCTTTCGCTTCCCTTTTTCTTGGTTTTAGCAGCTTTTCCCCTGATGATGCAGACCATCTCTTATGCTTCCTAACTTTCTTTTTCTGCTATATTACCCATCAGCCCATGACAGAGATAGATACAGCTGTCAACATCTTAAGTTTCTTCTTCCATCTTGACAGATCCCTTGGTATAGTATTCATTTTACACACATTAACATGCAAATGATTATTCTAAATCATTTTAATGCTACTCTTGTATACAGGTGCGCTAGTGAACCCTAGATAACATCAATATGTGGAAATGGAGTCCACATACACAGAGAATGTAAAATTTGTAAAATAGCCATAAGGATAATTACTTAGAGAAAATGTTTTAAAACAAAATTATTTTAGAGACTCTAAATGCCAAAAATAAAAATTTAAAATTATCTATGAATTTATAAAGTGCTGAACTGCTAAACCCCCATATAAAATAATTCAACCCTTCATACTTGCAATCAGGAGAAAAACCAGATTGGAATTATTAGAAGAGGAGAAGAGGTACAAAGATACAGATATAAACATTACATCCATTTCTTAAAGAAGAATCCGTGTTTTATTTTTTTGTCTTTTTTGAGACAGGGTCTCGTTATGTGGTTGAGGCTGGCCTTGAGCTCACTTTTGTAGCTCAGGCTGGTCTTGAACTCCCACCAATCCTCCTGCCTCAGCCTTCCGAGTGCTAGGATTACAGGCGTGAGCCACCACGCCCGGCCTCGTGTTACTACTATTGGGGTGTGAGAAAAAGAAATCACTTAAAGGGTACAAAGTATGATTTTGTAAAGATTTTTTTTATAATAAGCACTATTGATAATGACATATAGGACAGATTCATCATATAAAATGCAATAAAACTGAAGGATGAACATGTAATTGTGACAATTCATACTGGAATATTGTTCACATTTGTTGTACCTAGTACCACATTTTCTCATTTGTTTACCTTAATTAGCATAAAATTTAGTCTTAGGGCCAGCCAAACAGTTCAGCAGATTAAAGCATCTTCAAGCAGATGCAGGGGCCCAGGGTCCAATCCTTGGGCCTGTCATGCTGCACCTGCCCCCGGGGCATGCTGAGACAGAAATTGAGAGTGGTGGCACACGCCTGTAATCCCAGTTCTTGGGAGGCTATAAACAGGAGGATATCTATGAGTCCGATATAGTAGTGAGACCCCGAACATCCTGTAGACCCTTCCCTTTAAAAAAAAAAATCAGTCTTATTGTAATATAGAGCCATATGAAGTGTAAGAAAAATATGGTGAATGTTTAAATAAAACTTTGTTACTATAAAAGACATATTGCCATCGAGCCCTTCAAAATGCTTCCTATTAGCCCAAACATAGTTATTCCATTTTTCTTAGTAGTATATCTTTTACTGTAATAACTATTTTACGAAATTTAAACCTTCACCTTATTACTTGATCCCCTTTTGTCTAGTAAAATTGCTAGTGAAAATTCATAAGGTAATTCCATTTCCACCAATTGTGCAAAGTTTCAGATGCTGCAGATGCTTCTGATAATAGAGCAGACTTTTTTCACACTTTAAGTAGGAAGAACCTACTCAATCTTTATGTTAGTGTATTCAGGGCTGAAGACTGTGTCCGTGTCCTTTTTTCTATCCAGGACTTACATCTAGGCGCTCTTATATATCTCAGTAGCTTTATATAATTGGATTTCCATTCATAATGACATTAACTGTGAGCTTATTATATGTGGCCTGTCCAGTGTGTTATTATGATTATGCCTAATTAGAGTGTTTTATCATGAAAGAATGTTGAATATTTCCAAATATATATATATTTTTTTTCTTCAGTCTCTCTCTCTCCCCTCTCTGTGTCTCTGTCTCTCTCTCTCTCAATGATATCAATTTTACCTTTTATACATTTAATATTAGATGTCAAGTCCACAGACTTGCTTACTTGCTTGTGTTGAATCGTGCTTTTGACCTACTGGATCATCACTTCTATTCAGTACAGCATAAGGGGTCCTAGCAAGAGGACAAGACAACAAAAGGTGCAAAATGAATACAAATTTGAAGAGAAACTACTTTTTCCCATTTGCGATATTTTTAATAGAAGTGTCCATAAATAAACACTATAAAACTTTCAGAGCAGTTGCAGGATACAACATTAGCATACAAAACTGAAAAGCATTTCCATTTACCCATAACAAAACCAGCTAAGAAAATAAAGAAAGCACTCTGACTTATAATAGCTACAACAAATCTACTAATAAACACCCTAAACAAAGGATAAGAAAAATTAATAAAAATAAGAAAATAGAAAAATGCAAGTCAGTTACACTATCAGTGTCTCTAAGTTAACTGAAAGAAATATTTGTGCTAATATCAATTGGATAAATTTTTGTGCCCACATCTTTTACCCTGAGCGACTACTTTAAAAATAACATCATGTAATGTATTAAGTATTTATTTTTCCATTATTTTGTTATCAACTTTTGTTTAACATTTTCTACTATACAGTAAAATATACATAATAAATGAAAAACAGTACTCAAAGAAATACGAGCATATCCCATACATTTGGGTTGCAAGAATTAACATCTTTAGAAATATGCATAATACTCAAAGCAATCCACAGTCAAAACTGTCACTGTCAAAATGTCAATGACATGTCTCAGAAATATATATAGAAGATCTTAAAATTTATAGCAAACCAGAAGAAATCAAACAGCCAAAGCATTCTGAAGCACAATTAATAAAGCCAAAAACATCACAATGCTCAACTTCAAAAAACAGTGCAAAATTGCAGTGATCTAAACAGCATGGTGCTGATATAAAAAGACATCAGCTAGTGGAGTGTAGAGCCCACAAATATGTCCCAAAATTTATAACCAACTGGTTTTCGACAAAGATATTAGGAGCATACCATAGAAAAGGTCATCTCTTGTAGTATTGAAAAAATATAATGTCCACAGGCAACAAAACTGTCAGACACTTAAATCTAATTTCACACAAAACATCAACTAAAACATTGTCTTAAATTTAGGTAATGGCACTATGAAATATCTAAAACAAAATATAAGGAGTAATTGTTGGAACAATTCTGAACAAGTGCAGTTTGGAAAACAATGTATTAGCATAGGCATTAAAAGCAGAAGCATACAAATGGAGTGGCATTAAATTAAAAAAAGAAGAAAAAATCCTCAGACAATGAGACAATTGACAAAACAAAGAGAAAACCTTAAAAATTATACAAGTTATTTTAGTCCTTCTGTTGATAAGAGTTTGATATCCAAAATATAGATAAAATGAAAATTACTTATTTGCAACCAAAACCATAGAAGAAATTTTGCACTGAACTTGCATAAACATTTCCCAAAAAAAGACAAATAACCAACAAATATATGTAAAAGTATTTATTGCCACCAAGTCAAAGAGAAATGTACATTGAATCTATCAAAAATATATCAAATGTGTTTGTTAGACTGCTTATTATCAACAAAGAAGGGAAAGATAAGTGTCGGAAAAGATGTGGATAAATGAGAATATTTATACACTGCTGTTAGTATTGTAAATTAGTGCACAGTTTTAGAAACCTGTTTATAAGTTCCTCAAAGAACTGAAAATAGGATTCCACTTCTCTTACTAAATATACCAAGCAATTTCCGGTTATGTAACCCAAAGACTTCTAGCCAGCATGCTGAGATGTCTTCACTCCAATATTCATTGCAGCATTATTCGTAGGTGGCATGGCTTGGAAACAATTTAAAGTTTCATAAATGAATGAATGCATTCTAAATATCTGATACAGAAAGAGTGATAGATGACACATATCTTTCACGACACTAAGTGATATGTCAAACGCACATATGTTCCATATGTGTGTTTGAAGAAGCTGAGTTCACAGAAGTAGAACAGAAAATATCCGAAGCTAGAGAAAGGGGGAAAAGGGGAAGGAAGCACACTAATTAACACTTACATTTAGGAGGAATTACTTTTGGGGTTTTGTTGTAGAGCAAGCGGATGATAGTTGTGTACTGTATGTTATACAATGGCTACAAGAAATAGTTTTAAGTCTTACTACAGAGAAATGATAGACATGTAAAGTATTTACACAAGTATAGTATTTACCATAATTTCACTGGTAAAAATCACAGTATACCTATTTGCAATTATTACTTTTCAATAAAATATAGTTTGGGTTTTTTTCTTTTCTTTTCTTTTTTCTCTTTTTTGAGACACGGTCTCACTACACAGTTCATGCTTGCCTGAGTTCATTTTGTGGCCCAGGATAATCTTGAACTCACAACAAGCCGGCCTCTGCCTTCCAACTTCTGGGAACCTGGGTGGGAACATAGGTGTGTACCACCAGTACAGCCTCTCGTTCAAGAAATCCTGATTTAACAAAAGGCCAGCTTGACCCATTTAGATGCCCAGAATCACACCTGAAGTCTCACGCCAATTTCTCTTTAGCCCCGCCCTCCTTCCGAGATGACACCACTGTCCGCCCATTGCTCTGGCAACACAGGAAGTAGTTCACACTTCTAACGTTCTTCTCTCACACCATCAGCACTTTCACAGCTTCACTGATGCTTCTTGCTTCTCTGCCTCTAACATCACCCCCTTGGTAAGGGTCACCATGATGTCCAGGTCACTAGGCCTGATTCTTGCGAGAGCCACCGCTCTTCTCTCCGGTGGTCCTCATACCTCCCATTCTTCTTGGTGGAGTCTGTGTCATACTTTACCTAGTGCATTAAACCATGCAGCCTTACTGCTAGGCAGCCCTCTTCAGGCTTTGTAAGGCTTAAATAAGGTCCATCTTCATTTCCCAATTTATTTTATGACAAAATTCTCTGCTGCTACATTTGCAGCTGCATTGGTTTTCTCCCTCTTAAATCTTGCCCCGCCAGCCTCTTTTCTACCGCAGTCCTTTGTAAGTGCTGTTGACAGTCACCTTCTTGCTACAGTCACCTGCTGTGTGTTCTTCCTCCAGCCTTAACTAAAATATATCATTTCTTCTCTATCCCTGTTATTTCAACTCACGTGGAATGTCCTCAGTACAGTTTCTTACAACTGTACTGAAAAGTAACATCCACCCCCATTTCCACCAGTTATTTCCTACTACTATACCGTGTTTATCCCTTGCCAAGATCTAAAATATTTGTATCTTTTTCTTTGCCTCTTAGCAGGCATAGTGGCAAGCCCCATCTTCTCACGCACTAGACATCTTCATACTGATCTTCTGTGTGTAATGACTGCATCCATATTATTGAATACAGATTGCTTGATGTTCTCAATCTCTGCTAGTGTATCTCAACTGCCTAAAATAATCGAGGAAACATCCACAATACTTCAAAATAATTAGGGAATTATTTACTGCATTTTATTATTCTTTTGTTGTTACTATGCCAATAGTTTTTCCAAATTAATCCTTGTTTACTATAAGAATAGATGACCTGACTCATTCATTTAACTGTTCTCAGGATGATGATAAACTCTACATTAATTTAATTTTAGAGTTTGTTTTCAAATGGTTCCTTTGTATTATTCATACAATTTCCTTGAGGCATAATCTCTCTACGGGTGGAAAAGTTAATGTCCATTTACTGTCTTCTTCCAAAGATGGTAATTTTCTGTATTCCTCATGGACACATTATGCTTTCTCTGACAGAGAAGATGAGTGTTTAAAACTATCAGAGAATACAGTACTTGTCTATAATTTCATAGTCCAGCAATGGGGTATTCTAGATCCCACTAAGAATCTTCAAATTCAAATTCAAAATTTCATGAATTCCTCTGCCCTCCCTCATTGAGGCTTTCACTTTTATTGCTTTTATTGAGCACCTTCCATGTGCCAGACCCTATAGCATTTATCTGCAAAAGAAGAAATAACAAAGAGTTTCAAAATGGTTCCTGCTCCCAAGAAGTTTACTGGGTCTTATGGGACACTAATGTCAAAGGCCCTTCAAATCATGATGTAAGTATATGGAGTTAAACTTGATTTCATCAGGGTTGCTGAGAAAATTACAATCATAAGACAGAAGCATCAGGAGTTGGAGGGAGAAATTTGGATGGACTGAAGCAGAGAATGAAAATATAACAAGGTGACTAAAGAAGTTGCAGATATACACACATAATTAATACACAGTACAGTGATATCTTGGTTTCCAATGTTAATTTGTTTTATAATTTAGGGAAAGATGTCTACATTTCTGTTTGTGTAGGGAAGAACACCCTGGCCATGTTTGTTACTGGCTGAGAAATTTGCTCATGGAGGCAAAAGTTTTCTGAATGTTTTTATGTGTGTATGTGTGGCTGGGTCGGCCCACCCTGGGGCAGGCCTGGTATTGTTTGTGGTGCCAAAGATTGAACTGTGGTCCCTGCGTGCTTTGCCTGAGCTTGCCTAAACAGACACTTTATACCACTGAGCTATCTCACTGGCTCCTTGAATGCTTTTGTTTATGAACTGAATTGTGTGAAAACAGAAGTGTTTGTTAGTGAATGAAAGTGTTACTGTATATACATAAATTATCAACAATTTTAGCATATGTACAAGATATGTGCATATATACATTCTATAATACATGCATATTAAATATACATATAAAGAAAATAAGTGATCAGCTATGAGTAAAAGTTGATAAAGGGAGGGCTAAACAAAATAAAGAAATAAATTCTAGTAACACAAATAGGAATTCTCAACCAACTTTTTCCTTAATCAGGCTAAAATCTCACTACAGAGGACATAATCAACCAAACTGACCAATAATCCTCTATTAGGAATCCGAATACTTTTTCGCATCGTCAATTCTCACTTCTTTTTCTAGACAAAATACTTAAGGGCAATACTTAAGTGAAGGACAGACATATTAATCTCTAATTTCAAACACTTTACAGACACTAACAGAACAGCAACTGCAAATACGTCAGCAGGGCCCACTCCCTCTCCCCTTTCCGATCACCTTCCTAGCCTCACCGCTGCAGCTGAGGCGCTTCTGTTTTCAGCTGGCTTTGATACACCCTCCTCCCCCTCCGCCATCCACCTCTACTTGACTATACATCAGCTTTAAGCCTTGATACTGCTTATATGATTTGTGGAAAAGTGCTACATAGTGATTTGGGATTGGAGAAAATTATGCAACATCTGTGCCTCATTTTCTACTTCCCCATCTGTAAAACTTGATGTCATAATATTTATCCAATACCGCACAGAAGTGAGGTAAGAACGCATTCAGGTTGGTTAGGAACACTGAGGTGCAGGGCACAGCAGAAGTATAAAATGCAGTTATTATTCTCTGACAGTCTGGTCAAGCTCTATAAATAATATGGTCAGGCCCTGAAAACCATCGTGTGGTTTATAATGACTTGCAGGTGGGCCTTAGTCAAGAAACTCGCCACTCTTGTTCCACAGTGTCGTGTCATCGAGGTTGTGTAAATGTCATCATGCACATTTTGTGGTAACAGCCTTTCAACTGCACAACTCTGAAAGTGAAGATTTTGCTTTTCCAAAACCAAAGGGAGTGAACTGTGGTGAGGATACTCACTCCATTTCGCAGTAAAATTTGATTAAGTGGCTTTAGAGGTTGCAGATTAAATGATTTTCTTGCATGCTGTCATTAGAAAAGGAGGAGAATAACCACACCGGAAAGCAGCTTTGCAAAAAAGGATACTGTGCAATGTCAAGTAGTGAAACACTATGGCTAGAGTTTGCAGAGCTACAGAGCATAAGAGAATCAGACAAGGACTTTAATATTTTAAAATTAAAAAAATGATTTCATGGATTTAGTGGGTATAAAGGAATTCCCTCCTCACCCTCTGCCCCTTCCTTTCTGCGCCTTCCTCTATGCTTATGCAACCAAATAAATTTACCTTTTTCCGACTTCTTCTCTCTACTCAACATATCCAGTGCTATCAAAACAAACACAACTAAACTAGACTGAATACCACAGCAATTCAAATACTATGCAAATCTGATACTTTATGAACATAAAGAATAATTGGGTGTATGTGTAATTCATGCTAACTACTAAATCTTTGGGTTTAATCTTTATGCTTGAATTAGAGGAAACCTACATCTCCTATAAACAAGAGACTACATTCACCAATTTTCAGTGAATTGTTAACTCTACCTACAAAAAAATGATTTCTCTTTATAAAATGACAATTCAAGGAAAAAATTAGATTTGTGAACAGTAGCAAGTATTTCAAATTGAACCCGAGCATTAGTCTGTGGGAAAAATATGTGCATTAGGAAGTAAAAAGAAAGAAAAATTCAGTCATTATTTAGGTATTTACTCATTGTGTTAAAATGATACTTTGTCTTAGGATGGTGTGTTAGTTTATTAAAATGCCTTTAGGGCAAGAGGAAAATTACAAAATTGAAGTCATCAATTTATAAGTGGTACCTGAAAATAGATTTTTTTTTTATGAATTACACTGAATGGTATGAAAGTAGAGCACCCAAAGTAGTTACATTACTGAGATATGTATTATATGTTAATGTACTAACTTGGAAAGAATCATCGCTTCTACATTTTCTATTAGCTTTGAGCAAAGAGGCTTATCCTTTAGTTATACATCAACATAGATTTCCTGAGGAAGAAATATTCAAAAACCAGGCTGGCCAAATAGCTCAGCAGATTAAAGCACTTGTAAGCAGGTTCAAGGGGTAAGGGCTTGATCTCAGGGCCTGCCATGCTGACCCCACCCCCAGGGCACACTGAGACAGCAATTGAGACTGGGAGTGGTGATGCATGCCTGTAATCACAGCTCTTGGGAGGCTGTAAACAGATGGATTACTATGAGTCCCATTTAGTATTGAGACCCTGAACACCTTGTAGAACCTTCCCTAAAATACAAAATAATAACAACAATAATAAGAAGAATGGTTATGTTATTATATCATATAACCTTTATAATAATTATTATATTATTATTATTATTATTATTATTATTATTATATTCCCAAGGAAATTCACATCTTCAGATTCCTCAGTGTGGAGATTTGGAGCCTTGTAACATCTAAAAGAGAAATACAACATTTTTATGCATTTGCTACATTATATAGGGTCTCAATTTACAGTTCGAACTTATAGTGATCCTCCTGTTTTCAGCCTCCCCAGTAATGAGATTACATGCATGTGCTGTCATGCCTGGTCTATGTGGCAGACTCAGTGCACCCAAGGGCGTGGCTAGCATGGCATGTGGTGCCAAGGACTGATCCCTGGTCCATGCACTTACCTAAGCAAGTTCTTAGTCCATTTAAGGCCTAAGATAAAGGTAACTTTTATTTAGCATAAAGTACCAAAAAAAAGACATCTTTTCTCCTAAAATCAACCATGGCAGATTTTGTCATCATATATCACAAGCTACGTGTGTCAAACAAAGAAACTTTGCCTTGAATGGTGAAGGCAATAATGATATGTTAGTCTTCACACAAGTTAGTACAAAGGTGAATTGTAGAATATATAGTTATCATGTTGGATGAGATATGCTAAAGAAATACAAGATTGTAAAAGCTAATACCTGGGCTTGTGTATAATCAAATGAGCTCTTTGGCAAAGAGAAATATCCTTCAACTATATCTTATTCTTTTTCCTTTGCTCTGAAAATAAAATCTAAGTATATTTTCATAATCCTTTTCCCTCTGTTTATCATCTGTAGTTAAAACCTACTCTCCTGAGCATCACTTAACCCTTAACCTAGTCCTTTTCCTCTCCACCCCTCTGTATCATCTACGATTCAGACCAACTCTGGAGAAATGGGCAAACACTGCTGTATCAGTGTTAGGTTAGCTCTGGGGAGTGCTCACTCATATAGATCTACTAGGTCTTGAGAGAATTTAAAACACTCGCATTTATTTTCTGAGCATTTCTTTTTGGATGAGGATGACAAACAAAAAGTCCAGACTAGGATGAACACCACTGTTTTGCATAGCAAATTGTTATTGTATTGCATATTGCAATTTCAAAGTAGTCGCTCAGATTACCATGCACTGGCATGAAAAGTTGATCAGACAATATAAACACTAACTAAAAATTTCAATTAGCTAACAGAAATTAGAGTACAATTATCTTAGCTATCTTGTCTATTATCCATATCATTTCTCCTCCTTTCTTTTTCTCTCCTCCCCCCACACTACTTCTTTCCTTTTAAGCAGTTTCTTGTCCTTTTACTCTATTATACTTTTTATCTGGTTTACTCTTTCACTTTCTTTTTTTTTTTTTTTTTTTTTTTTTTTTTTTTTTTA
>PVJA010014401.1:36935-47382 GCA_004027025.1 Myocastor coypus | reverse complement strand
TTTTTTTTTTTTTTTTTTTTTTTTTTTTTTTTTTTTTTTTTTTTTTTTTTTTTTTTTTTTGCCAGTACCATGCTGCTTTTATTACTGTAGTTTTGTAGTACAACTTCAGGTCAGGAATTGTAATGCCTCCTGCCTTACCTTTGTTGCTCAGAATTGTTTTTGCAATTCTATGTATTTTTAATTCCAAATAAATTTTAGGAGTAATTTCTCCAGGTCTGTGAAATATGTTGATGGTATTTGGTAGGAATTGCATTAAATCTGTGTAATAATTTAGGGAGTATGACCTTCATCACAATGTTAGTTCTTCCTATCCAGAAGTAGGTAATATATTTCCATTTTCTGAACTCTTCTAGGATCCCTTTTTTCACAGTACTGTAGTTTTCATTGAAAAGATCTTTTACGTTCTTAGGTTAATGCCTTAGTATTTCATTTTCTTTCATTGCTATCATAAATGACACTCTTTCTCTAATTTCTCTCTCAGTGTGCTTGTTATCTGTGTAGAGGAATGCTATTGACTTTTGTGTGTTGACTTTGTAGCCAACTTTAGTTGCCTGCTATGCAACTAAATTTGTGTATTAATTGTAGTAGCTTCTTTGTGGAGTTCTTTGGGTCTACCAAGTAGATTATCATGCCATCTGCAAATACTAAGAGTTTTACCTCTCCTTTACCTATTCTTATTATTTTATTTTTCTTTCTTGTCTAATGACTATAGCTAATGATTCCAGAACTGTATTGAATAGGAGTGCTTATAGGGGACATCATTGTCTTGTACCAGATTCGAGAGTGAAAGACATCAGCTTTTCCCAATTTCGAATTATGCTAGCTGTTGGATTGTCATAAATGGCTTTTATCAGGGTGAAGTAGAGGCACTCTATATCAACTTTCTGTAGGACTTGGAACATGAATGAATATTGGACATTGTCACAGGCCTTTCAGCATCAATTGAGATGATCATGTGACTTTTGGTCTTGGCATTTATAGTTCTGTGGATATTGAACCATTCTTGCATTCCTGGGATGAATTCTACCTGGTTGTGGTGTATAACCTTCTTGATGATTTGTTCTATTCTAGTGGTGAGGATTTTATTGAGGATTTTTGTGTCTATGTTCATGAGAGAAACTGGTCTGTAGTTTTCTTTTTTATTTGCATCTCTCTCTGGTTTGGTATTAGTGTATTACTTGCCTCTAGGAATGACTTCAGAAGGATTGCTTACTTTTAAAATTCATTGAAGAGTTTGAGCAGTATTGGAGTTATGTCTTCTATAAATTTCTTGTAGAATTCTGTGGTGAATCCATGAGGTTCTGGACTTTTCTTTGTTTTTTATTACATTTCGTATTTCATTGGCTGTTATTGGATTATTGAGAGTTCTAATATTTTCTTGATGCAGATTTGGTAATTCGTAATTTTCTAGGAATCTGTCAATTACATCTGTGTCTTCAGTTCTGTGAGAGTAAAGATTCCCAAAGTAGCTATTTATGATCCTCTGTATCTCTGCTGGGTCTGTAGTAATTTCATCCTTGTCATTCCTTATTGCTTGAATTTAAGTCCTTTTTTTCCTCTTTTTGATGAGGATAGCTAGGGGCTTATCAATTTTTATTTATTTATTTATTTATTTATTTATTTATTTATTTATTTATTTATATATTTATTGTCTTTTTGAGACGGTGTCTTGCTATGCAGTTGAGGCTGGCCTTAAGCTCACTTTTGTAGCCCAGGCTGATCTCGAACCTGCACCAAACCTCCTGTCTCAGCCTCCCGAGTACTGGGATTACAGGTGTGAGCCACCACACCTGGCTCATCAATTTTATTTAATCTTTCAAAGAACCAGCTTTTGGATTAATTAATTCTTTATATCGTTTTCTTTTTCTCAACTGAATTAATTTCTGCCCTAATTTTTATAATTTCCTCCCGCCTTTGGGCTTTGGATTTCATTTGCTCTTCCATTTCTAGTCAGTTTAGGGGCTGCATAAGAGTATTTATTTGTTCTCATTCTATTTTCTTAATGTGTGAGTTCAGAGATAAAAATTTCCCTCTAAGAACTTTGATTGCATCCCATAAATTCTGGTAGGTTGTGTTTGGATTTTCATTCAATTTTAGATACTGTTTAATTTCTTATTTATTTTCTTCTGTAACTCACTGGTTGCTGAGAAGAATCTTGTTTAATTTGCATGTAATCCTGGAGTTCCTATGGTTTCTTTTTGTCATTTATTTGCAAGTTGATTACCCTGTGGTCAGATAATATACATGGGATAATTTCTGTTTTCTTGCATATACTTAAGCATGTCCTGTGGAGTAATATGTGTTCTATTTTAGAAAATGTCCCATGTTCAGCTGAAAAATATGTGCATTCTGATGTAGTTGGGTGGAACATTCTGTGTATGTTCACTATGTTCCAAGTTCTGGTTCAGTTCTGCTACTTTTTGTTAATTTTTTGTCTGATTGGCCTATATTTTTTGGATAAGGGGGTGTTAACATCTCTTGTTAAGATTGTGGTATTGGATATTAGATTTTTCATGTCCTTCAAGGTTTGTCTTATATAACTTGCTGTTCCCATGTTGGGTGCATACATATTTATGAGTATTACCTCTTCATCTTGAATTTTTCCCTTAACCAATATGTAGTGGCCTTCTTTATTTCACTTCATCAATCTTGGTTTGAAGTTTAGACTGTCTGAAAACAGGATTGGTACCCCTGCTTTTTTTTTTTTTTTTTTTTTTTTTTTTTTGAGGTGCTGGAGTATGTAGTATTGTTTTCCATCCTTTAACTTTTAGCCTATGGTTTTATTTATGAGTTAAGTGTGTTTCTTGTGTATAGCATATTGTTGGGCTCTGTTTCCTTATCCACTCTGCCAGTCTACTTCTTTTAATTGGAGAACTGAGTCCATTTACATTGATGATTATAATTGAAATGTATTGACTTATGATTGCCATGAGTTTTATTTACTACTGTTTACCACTTTTTCTCCTATGCTTAGTTGGTTAACCTATTTGGTGGGATCTTTCTGTTCTCATTTGTTGAATTCGGGTGATTTTGGTCCCTCTCTAAAATATTTGTTAGTATACTGTGTACTGTTGGCTTTGATGTCATAAAATTCTTTAGTTGTTCCTTGTCCTGAAAATATTTCACTTCTCCCTCGTACTTAAAGGAGAGTTTTACTCTGTATAATAGTCTGGGCTGAAAGTTGTTTTCATGGAGGGCTTGAAGCATTCTGATCCATGCTCTTTTTGACCTCATGGTGTTTGAAGAGAAATCTGCCATTATTCTGATGGATATTCCTTTAAATGTGATCTTTTCCTTTTCTCTTGCAACTTTTAGTATATTATTCTTTTGCTGGATTTCTGGAATCTTTACTATTATATGTCTGGGTGTATTCTTAGTTGGGTTGATGTTATTTGGATTTCTCTATGCTTCAATTACATGAATGCCCAATTGCTTTCTCATATTTGGGAAATTTTCTGCTCTTACTTCTGCCCATATTTTTTAAATATCATTTCTATTGACTCCTTCTTTCTCACTGATTCCTATTAATCTCACATTGTTCATTTTTGCATCATCTTGCAGATGTTGAGTTATTTTTCCTGCATCCTGGTCATTTTTAAGAGATCCTTTCTTACTTTTTCATTGGCTGCAGCTGTGTCTTCAAGATCCAAAACTTTATCTTCACATTCATTCATATGGTTTTGCCTACTTCTGATTGAGATTTTATTTTCTTGTATATCTTTTTGAAACTGTTTCATGAGATCTATTTCTTTCTTATATTGCTCATTCAGGGTATCCATCAAATTTCTGTTATCCTCTAATTTTTTTTTATCAATATCTTCTTTAATATTATTTATGTCTTTCATTATAATTATACTTTCTCTCTCTAGTCCAGAGATTATTTCTGCTCTGTTCTCCTCTTTAACTTTCTACATTTGTTCCCTTACTTAGATGCTATTAATTTAGCCATGTCTTTTTTTTAACTTCAGGTACTTCTATACATTTCTGCAATTGTCTTTCCACTTCAGATTCTACTAATTCACGCATTTCTCTTTTTATTTCAGACATTATCTCTGATCTGAGTTGCTCTATACGTTTCTGTGCTTGTCCGTCTACCTTAGACTCAGAGGTTTCATCTGCATGATTCCCATTTTCTTTCGTGGTAGTTTCTCCTGTATTTCATTTGGGTGGGCTCTAGCCCTGAGATTGCATCTTACACCTTGTCGTTATCATTTTGTATGCCAGTGATCTCTGCATTTTTGTAAAGTTATGCTGTAAGTGCTTATGGGAGTTTGGTCTGGATCCATCAAGTTGGTTCCCCTCTAGATGTGCCTAGCTGCATGTAGCAGCTCAGGTTGCTGGCTGCTGGGAGGCCCCCATAGGTCTGGACTGTGGGTGGAGTCAGAGCTCTAGAGTTGAGGAGTCCTGCAGGCCTGTGGGCCAGTTGGGATCCTGGATGGTTTTGAGACTGGAGCTTGACTGGGAGGAGCACAAAAATGGAGGCGGGATGACGGTCCTTACCCAACAGGTAAGAGGGCCAGACTTACATCTATTTTATTATATAGTCTTTAGCTCTTTTTCCCTCTTTGTTGTTTTGTCATCTTTTTTCTATTTGCACTTAGATACACTTTACTCCATCATTACACAAGTTATAGCCTTTATTGTTTAAATCCACTATTAAGATAGAGATTTTCAGGGACAGTGAAATAGCTCAGTGGTCTAAAGCACCTACTTCGGCAACTGCAGGGACTGGTGTTCGATCCCTGGCACCACATGCTGTGCCAGGCCGACCTCCAGGGCAAGGTAAGCCAGCTGTAACATAAAAATAAATAAAATAAGGACAGGTCAGGTTTAAAAAATAAACAACAGAAGATAGAATTTTTATGTGTGTATCTACTATAACAAAGATTAAAGTAATTAATTTTCCAGTGCTTTTTAATTTAAATGACTTTTACAATTTTTAATTCTGATTATCACTTTACACATCAATTTTGCCTTTTGTAATACATTATTTTTGTTCTTTGTTATTTCACAACATCAATAATTAAATATTACTATCATTTCCATTTTTCATTATTATTTCTTTAAATATTTCATGATGCTCTATCCCATCTTAAATGTTCTTATTTCTTCCTTAATGAGTACTTTTTATTTTCTGAACATATAACTCTTAAGATTTCCTACACTAATGTCCTATTCAGGATGATCTTCATCAATGTTTATCATGAATTGCTGTTATATGATTTTCATCTTTCAAATGTAGTTTGATTAGGTAAAAATTTTAAGTTAGCAAAAACTTTCTCTAAGACTTTGAGGTATTATTCTACTATATTCTAACTGTGCATTTTCCCTGTAAGAAATTTATCATCAGCATAATTATTGTAACTTAAGAATAATGTGTATTTCAAAGGTATTATTTGATTTTCAGTACTTACATGATAATAAATTAGTTACTGGAACTTATCAAAAAATTCCAAAACGTCAAGACATGTTGTATATACACGAAGGAGTGGTCAGTCACTCTGAACCTAAAAATCCTGTAGTTTCTTTCTTCACTATAATCTATGGCAATGAATTGAATCCTAACTCCCAGGAATCTCCTTGAAACTCTATCTAGAGGGGAATGTTTGATGCTCTTAGCTTATATCTCCAAATCACCTTCGTGCTACTGTCTTCAACATATTAGACCTTGTTGCATTCTGAAATTATTAGTCTTACACCTTTGATGATCCAGTGTTTCTTTTGTGGTTTTTGTCACAGTACCTTCCTGAGATTACTGTAGCTTCCCTAAATCACTTATACTATAGAAATTTTAAATCCTGCTTGATAACATGCCCTATAGTACCAGAGATATCCTTGAAGTATCTGAATCAAATTGTGTAATTATAGCAGAAGCTGTGAGAGAGTGGGAAGATCTGAGATGTATCTTTTTACCACCACATGAAAAAAAAAAGTATAGATAATAAGCTGGGCAAAAATAACCTTCCATTCTGCAAATTTAATGCCTTATAAATCTGTTTCTTTATCTTCAAAGTGCACATTCTCCTGTGAAATTGCAACTCTAAATTTATTATTGGTGCCAGGATATTTCTTGAGTCTTTGATTCAATCCTAAAAGACACAGTGACTCACATCTCAGAAATGCATGTGCTTTAATACCGTGAATCCAACGTTAAGAAGTCATGATGACTACATACACTAGATCAATACTAAGCTCCGGGGTGTGATCCAGTGTGCAGTCCTAATTCGTACCTATGGTGCAGTTCTAATTTGAAACTATCTCCAAAGGGATTGTAAAAATATTCATGAGTCTCATTATAGCACAACTTCTGTTGGAGTTCATTTTCAAAAAATCCTGTTTATCTTCAGAAACCTATAGGTTTTCGTAATAAATATGCTTCACATAAAAACAATTACTCTTTAAAGCTATAATTTATCCAGTAAAGTCCCTTTAATACAGCACAACCTAATTTTATAGGGAATAAATTGGGAATGCCAAACAATGACTATTCAACAAATTCAGTTTTGTTTGAAGGATTATTCCTAATTTAGGAACTATGTCACCATGTTAAGGAAAATCACACATGTTACCTTTTAAAAAAAATTAGAACTCAGTGGAAAAGGGAAAATAAAAAAATCAATGATAGGATCACTGATAAGTGGGATTGTATTAGTTGAACACAATGGCTTTAAAAATTATAAATAAACTTGGATCACAGATAATTTCATGGAAGAAAAGCTTCGTAGAGGACGATTAAAATGACGAGATCAAAGAAGGAAGAATGCCCTTTCCATGGGAACAGAGCAGTGTATAGGAGACAGTTTGAAAGAAAATGATGCTTTTGAAATTTAAGCTGTGTAAAGAACTACATTGCTGGGTGGTAGCATGGAGGGCGAAAAATGAGGTAGAGTGAAAAATGGAAACTATATTCTATAGATTCCTCTATTTTGTTAGTAATGCAGACTTTACACTTGAGCACATTAATCACTTTGTATTAAAAGGATGAAATTGCATTATAGAATAAAATTATTATTATTATTATTATTATTATTATTATTATTATTATTATTATTGTTGTTGTTGTTTTTTAGCTTTGTGGACATGAAGGCTAGATGTCGGGATAAGAACTCTTACTTGGGAAAAGGGGAAAGCATTCAGAATGATTAGAACACTTTAGTTTCTGTAAAATATAAATGGGATCTGAAATTAGAAGACAAACCAAATGTCCTTTTAGTTTCAGGGATATCTAGGATCATCCCAGAAAATTTTCAAGCAATGATTATAATCTTAATCATTGATGTATTTCATAAATATTGTTCTTCTAAGAAGTACAGAGAGCTACTGGCATGGCATGAGATAGCTGTCTCCTCCAGTGTCTTCCTAGAATTCTTTGCACCGGATTCTCTACAGCAGTAGAGTTCTAGGTCCCTCTTTAGGTCCTACAGACTCTAGTGGTTTCTGAACCTGTGGATTTTTTGTCACCTGTTTAGATAGCTCCTGAGCACTCCAGCCTGGTGTTAGGAAGTAGGGCAGGCTGTGACTCATATTCTGTAGCTAACCTAGGTTTAATCTGACTGATTTAGTGCATATTTTCACTTGTGTTTGGAGAAGCTTAAATCATATTCGAAAATATTGCTTTAAGAAAAATTCATTTAGCCGGGTGTGGTGGTGCACGCCTGTAATCCCAGCACTCAGGAGGCTGAGGCAGGAAGATCAGTGCGAGTTTGAGACCAGCCTGGGCTACAAAAGTGAGCTCATGGCCAGCCTGAACTGCATAGTGAGACCCTGTCTCAAAAAGACAAAAAAAAAAAAAAAAAAAAGAAAAATCCATTTGCCATCTACTATAAAAATACTATTCAAAATTATAATAATGACCTTTCCTACAAATACAAGTAGGATGTTTAAATAGTTTTACCTATGAGTAATCAATGTTGAAACCATTACCTGCCAATGGAATTAAACTTCAGAAATAAAGTAATTGACTTTGCCTTGTTTGGGGGAAAAAAATTAGTAGCTGGCTTCTAGTGTCATTTTTATTTCTCCCAATGAGTCACTCTTTCTTGCTGTTTTGCAGTTAACAATGATCAGAAGACTGAGTGCACTGCCCAATGAGAAAGAGCAGCAAGTGCTGTGCAAGGCTTCCAGGCGTCTTCACAAGGGAGGCTTCCATGAAGCCTTGGGCCTTTCCACACCGCTGAGAGGAAGTGGGTGTCTGCTGTGGCCTGAGACATGGTAGATACACTGAGGAGAGCAGCCTGCAGTTCTGGATGATGACTAAGTGTCACATATTCACTTTGTAATTCAAAAGTGCAAGAACTATTGTGAAAGGCAAGAAGACTTAGGGGTTGTGTTTTTTTAGAAGAGAAAAACAAAAACAATGGCACAGGATTTCAAAAGAAAACAATAAAATTGTAATAATGGTTAATACATTGCATTTTTTGCTTTTCTTCTCTTTTTATTATTTTATTTGGTACAGGATCTCACTATGCAGCTTTAATTCATAGTAATCTTCCTGTTTTCAGTCCAAACCTGGTGTCTGGCTCAGCACTCCTGAGGGAAGGGCTGGCATGGCTTGTGGTGCCAGGGCTTGAACCCTGACCCCTGTGCTTGCCTAAGTAAGCACTTAGTCCACTGAGCTTGCTGGTCCTACATTGCATATTGTTATCTTCAATGTAGTTGCTCATATTATAAGATGTAGGTAGGAAAATTTTTCAGTCAACGTAAGCACAAGCTTTTCTTTTTAATGAACTAATTAGAAATTCATAGTATAATTATCTTAGCTATATATATATATATATATATATATATATATATATATATATTTCTCTTCTTTTTTTTTCTTTTCCCTTATACCAGTGTTTCCTTCCTTCTGAGTTCATTCCCATTTTGCAATATCTATTGTACATGTTTAATCTTATTTGCTTTTTAGTTTCTTACATGAAGTAGACAATATGATACATGTGCATGTGTCTGCTTTATTTCACTTCTGAGTATGGTCTCAAGTTGTATTCATTTACCTATAGAAACCTCAAGTTTATCCTTTTTGCAGATGGGTAGTACTCCACTGTATAAAAATATCATGCCTTTTAATCCATTTCTCAATTGATGGGCACATGGGTTGTTTCCAGGATTTAACTATGATCAGTTATCTTGCTATAAACATGGGTGGAGATATATCACTGTGGTATGATGTTTCCAGTTCTTCTTAGAAACTGCTCGGAAGAGGAATACCTGAATTGAATGGGACCTCTAGTTCTAGTTTCTTGAGGGATTGCCACAGAGATTTCCACAGTGGTTGTGTGAGATGGCACTCTGGCCAACACAGTGGAGAAAGACTCCTTTTCCCCCACAGCTCCTCCAGCATTTGTTATTGGTTGACTTCTTAATCATATCCATTCTCTCTGTTGTGAGATGGAACATTAATTTTAATTAGTTTTAATTTGCATATTTTTTCTCTTTTTTTGTATTTAGTACAAGGTGTACGGAGTTTCACTACACAGATCAGACTCGTACTGATTCTCCTGTTTTCAGCCTCCTAATAGCTGGGACTGCAGGCGCATGACACCATGCTCAGTCTTAATTGCCATCTCAGCATGCCCTGGGAGGCAGGGCTGACACAGAATGCCCCGGATCGAACCTTAATCCCCGTGTCTTCCTAATCAGGCACTGAAATTCACTGAGCTATCTGGCCAGCCCTTGATTTGCATGTCTTGAAGAACCAATGATATTGAACTTTTCATATATTTAATTTTCAATTGTATTTCTTTATCTAAGAAGTACGTATTAATTTATGATGTCTATGTTTTGATTCGTCCTGGACTTTGGAATGCCTGCTTTTTAATTTTTTTTTCAATTTCTTTTTTGAGGAGTGGGTACCAGGAATGGAACTCAGGAGCTTGAGCTTCCCAGGAAAGTACTGTGCTGCTGAGCTGTATCAGTGGCCCCTTCAGTCCTTTATATGTTCTAGATAGAAGTTTTTTGAGAAACAGTTGGCTAAAAGTTTTTCCACTCTGTGAGTTGTCTTTTCACTCTGTTGGTGAATTCCTTTAATAATCACATATTAAAAATTAAAAAAAAGATTTTTTAATAAGAGGAGAACCAGAAGCTCATTCTTTGAAGTACTTCCTGTGAAGTTTGGGTTTTGCTCATGATCTCCCTCTTCCAGTATGTTTAATGTTTTTCTGTTAGCATTTAGATTGTTCATCAGTTTTGACTTTACTTTAGTGCATGGGGATAGATATAGTTCTGGTTTTAGTTTTCAGCATGTGGAAAGACAGTTTTTCTAGCACTATTTATTATACAGGTTTTATTTTTCCAGTGAATATATTTTATACCTTTCTCAAAGAAAAGGTGGTAGAGTCTGTTTGTAGCTTTGTCTGAATCTTCAAATCTGTTCCGTTGATCCTCTGGTCTTTTTTTTTTTTTTTTTTTTTTTTTTTTTTTTTTTTTTTTTTTTTTTTTTTTTTTT
>PVJA010014401.1:0-36835 GCA_004027025.1 Myocastor coypus | reverse complement strand
CTCTCCTAGTTCCAAATGAATTTTAGAAATGTTTTCTCCAGATCTTTGAAGAATTCTAATGGTATACTAATCAGGGCTACTTTAAATCTCTGTATCAATTTTGGGAGTCCAATCATTTTCACAATATTGTTACCCCTATCCATGAACAAAGGCTATCTTTTGATTTTCTGATATTCTCTTTATCTTCTTTTCCTCTTCTCTTCCCTATTTTCTCTTCTATACTCTGTTTTTCTCTCCTCTCCTCTCTTCTCCTCTCCTCTCCTCTCCTCTCTTCTCTTCTCCTTCTCTCTCCTCTCCTCTCCTCTCTTCTCCTTCTCTCTCCTCTCCTCTCCTCTCCTCTCCTCTCCTTCCTTCTTCTACCCTTCCTTCTCTCCCTTTCCCCTCCCCTTCCCTGCCCTTCCATTCCCTTCCTTTCCCTCTTGAGAGTAGTGATTTCATATAGGGCCTCATATTTCCATATTGCATGAATTTGGATTTTTTCTTTTTGTAGATAAGTTTGGATAAGTATTCATCAATTTTATTTATTCTTTCCAAGAATTAACTCTTTGATTTATTATTCTTTCTCTTGTTTTCTTAGTCTTAGTTCCATTAATTTCTGCTCTGCTCTTTCCACATTATTTTTCATTCTTCTTTTTCTTTCTCTCTCTTCTTTTCTCTCCCTTTCCTTTGTTCTTTCTGTCAAGACAGGATCTTGCTATACACTTCAGGATCGTATTGAACTCACTTTGTAACCTAAAGTCGTCTTGAAGTCACAACATTCCACCTTCCTCAGCCTCCTGAGTGCTGTAATTACAGGTATATAGGACCATTCCCAGCCTTTGATCTTTGTTTTCAGTGTACTGAAATTTCAGTATATAAACTTTTTATTTTCATTGTGAGATTGATTTCTAGATATTTCTTTTTTGAGTATACTATTGAGAAAGATGTGGTTTCCCTAATTTCTCTCTCAGAGAGTATGTTGTTTATCTACAGGAATGTTATTAATTTTTGACTTTGTATTCAGCTATGATATGGGATTTAATTTTTAAATCTAGAAGTCCTTTGGTGGAAATTTCAGGGTTATATATGAGGAATCCCGTGTTATCTGAGAACAGTGATAATTTTTCTTCTTTCCTATCTTTATTTCTTTTGTTTTGCCTTTATATCTGATTACTCTGGCTAACTTTTCCAGAATTATAGTTAATAGGAATGGTGACAGTAAGCATTCTTTTCTTGCTCCTGATTTTAGTGTGAAAGCTCTCAGTTTTCATCCTGTTAGTATGATGTTCAATATTGATTTCTCACGTATATCTTTTACCAGATTGAGGTAAAGTCATCCTATTTTCGTTTTCTTCAGCTTTTTTTTTTTTTTTTTTTTTTTTTTTTTTTTTTTTTTTTTTTTTTTTTTTTTTTTTTTTTTTTTTTTTTTTTTTTTTTTTTTTGTTCTTATGACTGGGACTGGAGTTTATCAAATTTTTGAATTTCTTTTCTGCATCTATTGAGATGACTATGTGGTTTTCATTGACTACTCTGTTGATATGATGTATTACGTTTGTTGTTTCGGATATGTTGAACCATACCTGCCTTCCTGGGATGAATTTCACCTGATCATGAAGTATAAACTTCTCCATAATTTACTGCAATCTGTTTATTGCTATTTTATTGAGAAATTTTGCCTCTAAGTTCATTTGGGAGGTTAGCCTGTAGTACTCCTTTTCAATTGTGTCTTTTCCTGGTTCTTGCGTCAGGGTAATACTACTTCCAGGAATTAGTTAGGGTGCTTTCTCTTCAATTTAGTTGAAGATTTTGAATATTGACATCAAGTCTTTTAAAATTTCTTATGTAATTCAGCTGTGAATACGTCAGGACATGGGTTTTTTTGGTTGGTAAGATTTTAATTATGTTTTAATTTTCATTATTTGGTATTAGGTTATTCATAATTTTTATATCTTCTTGATTCAGTTTTGATAAATCATACATTTCTAAAAATTCATACCTTTCTAGGAAGCTGCTAATTTCTGCTCTGCTTTCCACACTATGTGTGTAAATATTTTACAAGTATATTTTTTTGTTTTGTATTTTAGGGGTCTACAGTGTGCTCAAGGTCTCACTATTAGATCAGACTCATAGTGTTCTGCCTGTTTACAGCCTCCCAAGAGCTGCAATTACATGAACGCACCACCACGCCCAGTCTCAATTGCTGTCTTGGAGCAAGGCAGGGCCAGCACAGCAGGCCCAGGGAACAAACCCCTGGCCTTTTTACCTGCTTCCAGGAATTTCAATGTTTTTCTTATATAGTTGGATGTTCTTGTATTTCAGATATACATGTTTATAATTGTTACATTTTTTTCTTGAATTTTTTCCTTTAATCAGTATGTAGTGTGTTATGTGTATTTCTAATTTCCTCTATATTGATGTCTGTGAGATTTGTCCTTGTTGGGCTAGAGGTCTGAGATTGAATTTTCCCCCTGCATCTGGTTTTCTTTTCTTTTTTATTGTTTCAGAACTTTTGTTTGTTTGTTTGTTTATTTTTATGGCAGGCTCAGCCTGCCCTCAGGGCAGGGCTGGCGCAGCATGTGGTGCCAGGGATAGAACCGAGGTCCCTGCAGCCGACCAAGCTTTCCTAAGCAGGTGCTTTAGACCACTGAGCCATCCTGCTGGGCCCCTGCATCTGGTTTTCTATATTTAAAAAGAATTAAATTTTGGTATCCAAATTGATCTTTGTGAATTTTTCAGGTAGGTAGCAATATCAATAGTTTCAAGGCATCACTAGGAAAGTTTCGTTCTTCAGGGATATCTTCTGTATGTAGGATGTTCTTTGTATGCGTTTGTTCCATGTTTCTACTTTCCCAGCATGAAGGCAGGATAGGGTCACAGAAAGGTATCTTTCTTCTCTGTAGGTTTCTGTCATCTGAAACAATTTGCAGAATTTTGAAGTGGCTGAGAGTTTTTTTTTTTTTTTTTTTTTTTTTTTTTTTTTTTTTTTTTTTTTTTTTTTTTAATTTTTACTTTATTTTTTTTCTTGTTTCAGAACTTTTGTTTGTTTGTTTATTTATTTTTATGGCCGGCTCAGCCTGCCCTGAGGGCAAGGCTGGCGCAGCATGTGGTGCCAGGGGATCGAACAGTGGTCCCTGCAGCTGCCTGCAGGCGCTTTAGACCACTGAGCCATCCTGCCGGGCCCTGGCTGAGAGTTTTGTTTTACTGTTCTTTAAAGTAAAGAAGTTCACCTACCTCTTTAGTGGAGAATATCAGAGATGAAGGTTACCTATGGAATAGAAAACAATATTTAGGTCACAGTGGATGGGATGGCATCAGATTCTGTAGTTGTGTAGACTCCTGGACGTGATGGGAGCAGCCTCAAGTACCTCTGGCACATGATGAGTTTGACCCAAAGCTGAGAGGTCCTGATTAGGGCCTTCCAAACTTCCACAGGTATCTGTTGGAAAAGTGTTCAATTTTTGCTGCAGAAGACAATATATTTATGACTAAGTTTAGGAAATAAAACTTGAGTTCTAAATCTCAAAAGGTGATACCATTTCTCTCTTCAAAATATATTTCCTATATAGACACCCTTAAAAAGAAATTCTGAGACAAATCTAATATAAAATGTATATAAATGTTATGGACAACGACCTCTCAATATGTATTAGATTGCAGGATAGAGAGTTAAAGAACAAATCATACAACCATTTAATGAAGAGGAAATAGAAGTTTTGTTTTGTTTTTATGTCTTTTTGAAGCAGGGTCTCACTATGCAGTGCAGGCTGACGTTGAGGTCAGTTTTGTAACCCAGGTTCGTCTGAAACTCACACCAATCCTCCTGCCTCAGCCTCCCAAGTGCTGGTATTACAGGTGTACACCACCACACACAGTGGAAATAGACGATTTTAGAAGCCAATTATTCTATTCCTTCATTTTTAAGATGGAGGAAAAGATAGGACTTTCACAACACTACATAAAGAAGTGATGTGATAGTTTATTTTTTATATGCTAGTCAGAGGATATACAGCTTGTACGTGTATGTGTGTGGCACAGTAGTTCATACACATACCAGACTTGTAACCTTCTTTTAAAAGCAGCAATGGAGACTGAACATTCCAATTTTAGTATATGTGCTGCTGAAGGGAGCACGGAGACTGAACATACTCTTCACTCTCATTATAGTCCTGATAGTAATAGTGAAGCTATGTTTGATCTTTCCACTTTCAGGAATAATTTTTACTCTCTTCCATCAGAGTAATGTGCTCATCTCTATTCTGTGGTGTGTGTGTGTGTGTGTGTGTGTGTGTGTGTGTGTGTGTGTGTGTGTATGTGTGTGTGTGTGTATGCGTGTGTTATGGGTTATAGTTTAGTTCTTAAGAAATAAAAAATAATTAAAATTTTTTTACTTATTTCATTTGGTAGAGGGAATCACTACACAGCTCAGGTTCATAGTGATCCTTCTGCCTCAGCCTCTCCAGTGCTGATAATGTAGGCATGTGCCACCACACCTGGTTTAGGTGGCCAGCACAGTGGCATGGTGGTACAGCATGTGGTACTAGGAATCAAATCTAGGGTCTTTGTGTTTGCCAAGCAGAAGTTTAGACCACTGAGCAATCTCCCCAGCCTATAGTTCATAGCTTTAATGTTCTCCAAATGTTCATCTGATTCGTGATTCATCAATAGCCTTTAGTGCTATGAGAGGTGGTAGAGACTTTAGCAGGTGAGGTATGTTTAGATCAAGTTTGGTCATGGAAGAGAGGTCTGGAAGGGATTTGGTAACCTCTGCCTCTCTCTCTCTCTCTCTCTCTCTCTCTCTCTCTCTCTCTCTGACTGTGGATATGAAGAGCCTTTTCTATCATAGTATCTCCACTCACTTAATTTGGTTAAGAAAGAACTACCAAACAATGAAACCAAGAGACCAAGGAGAGGTATCTGAAATTGCAATACAAAATAAATCTCTAAGTTGTTTATTTCAGGTGTTTGGTTACAGTGATAAAATCTGATTAATGTTCCCATTTTTGGTTATAAAGTTAGGAAATGTAGGCATAGTTCCTAAAGAACCTGAACAAACTGGGTAAAATATTTAAATAATAAAAAGAGGTTTACTCCTAAGTGATCACTGCATTTCAGTTCTCTTATATCCTGTAGTTCTATATCTGAACTATGATTTATGTAATGTGTGTGGTTTGAATGTGTCCCCTTAAAGTTAATGTATTGGGAATTCCATCCTCAAGTACATAATGTGATGACTAATCTTAACTGTGCCAATTTGATTGGCTTAAGAATGTCCACAGCATTACAGAAACTTGGATTTGTCTAGAGAGTTCATAGAGGCCTGGCTTTGGTTCTACATCTGACTCCACCTTTGTTTTCTCTTTCTTTTGTTTCCCAGATGCTATAACCTAAGCAATTTGCTCTACCCCACTCTATACCATAATGATTTTGTCTTAGAGATAGTAGACCATGGACTGAATCTTCTCAAACTATGAGCCAAATTAAAACTTTTCTCCTTTAAGTTGTAAGTGTCAGATATTGTATCCCAGTGGTGACAAAACTGACTGCTATAAAAACTTAATACTACAGATGGGACATCCTTTCATGAGATTATAGCTGACCAATTGGTGCAGAACCTTTTGGAATTGTCTAGGGGAGAGTTTGGAATGATTTATATATGTATATGAGTGAATACTTAATATAATAAAAAAAGAGCTGGATGGATAATATAGTTTAGAAGGCCAGAAGTGATGACAAGAATGAGATGGCAAAAGCTAGCTTCATATGGTTTGATTTGAGAATGATGACTTCAGTGTGTAATAGCCCACAGAACACGCATATTAGGAATAGCAAACTATGATATTCTACATTTTGCTCTGTTCTGAGACTTTGTGAGACTGAGATTATAGGCAGCAGAATAATTGATCTGATAATAAAATTTAATGACATCCCATTGTCCAGGCTGTGGTATAGACAATGCTTTCTGCTGTTAGCTAAATTTGTGCTAAGTATAAGGGGCACAAATTAGTGTAAAAAAACTAAAAAGCACACATTTGGCTCTCAAAGACACACGAACAAAGATGGAATGTGGTTGCTGAGATTAGGATCATTAGACAGAAACATTGAGTTGTGGGAAGGGATGAAAGGTAACCTGAGGGTATCAGGGAGCGCCCACCCATTGTCAGCTCATAGATACACAAGTGTTGTGCTGAGAGCCTTTGGGAAGTGTGAAGGGGACCTGGAGAAATGGCTCTCCAACATTCATTTCATTGTGCTTAGCTCTTTGGGCTCTCAAAGGTTGTTGCTTGTAGTTACAATGCTGTGGTGGCAACAAAGTGTTCATCCAGATTTCACAGCCAAGCCTAGGAGGCCACTAAAATGATCCCTGAGAGTGAATCAAATGAAGTTGTAGGAATAAAGCCGAAGGGTCACAGGAGTTTTCCGGATTGCAGAGATACTAAGAATGTAGAACATCCGGTGGGGAGAGCCGCAGGCTCTTAGGAGAGTCAGCTAAGAGAGGGTGTGTGGGCTGCAACCAGCAAAGCCATAAAGATGGATCCTCCCACCCTTTTGGAGCTCTCAGCACCCTGGGCACAGAGGCCAGGAAGGCTACCTAATGTTTCCCCTTTTGGGTTATAGCCTTGCTTTGGTCTTCACCTTTCTTTTTTCTTTTCTTTTCTTTTAAATGTGTTTGGTACAAGGTCTTACTATGCAGCATGGACTCCTAGTGATCTTCCTGTTTCGACCTCTCCAACACTGAGATTATAGGCATGTGCCACCACGCCCAGTTTTGGTGGCCAGCTCAGTGCACCTGGGGTAGGGCCGAATGCAACCTGAGTCCTTTTGCTTACCTAGTCAGGTACTTAGACCAGTGAACTATCTCCATGGTCCTGGTCTTACACCTTTCTATTCTAGTATTCCTCTTTTGAAGAATGGAAGTTTTTACTGTATAGCATTATATCTTTAGGTTTCTTTTCTAAAGAATTTTTTCTATTTCTACAGCGGTTCATGCCTCAGAGTTTGCCTCTAGTATTTCAGAAGGGACAGAGTTGAAACTTTTGCTAAGTCGAGTGAGATTTTTGGAAGGGTTAGCACGTTTTTGGTTGTACAGGTAAATAGATAAATTATGTTATATGGAATCATGAACTTGTTATTAATTTTATTTGGAGATTAAGTATTGGCTTAAGGAGACGTATTTGTATATGGGCTGCCAAAGTGAGCATAATAAGGAGACTTATTGGGATGTAATTTGACATAAGTAAAGTTAATAATGTTGCCTTAAGAAAATAGTAGATCAATACTGTACACTCTGGCCTTGTCTGGGGAGAAAACTTGGAGGGCATGCCTGGTTCCTTGACATTGGTACTGTTCCCTTGCCATGGTTCTTAGTTCAAGCTAAGCAGTTTTTCTCTGCCACTCCATCATGCCATGTTGGTTCTGTCTTGGAACCAGCTAATAATGGGCTGATTCCCCTAAAACCATGAGCTAAATTAAATGTTAATTTCTTTAACTTGTGAATGTAAGACTTATTTCCAGAAATATGAAAGCAGATATATGCAGCGATCTTGAGGAGTCTATTAGGATTTGATGCAAGCAAAAAGGCGGGACTCTGATGATAGCACTGGTGGATTCATAAAAGGGAAAGAATGGGGCAAGTATATTTTCTCTGCCATGTTGTGTGTTGACTTCCAGTGCATATGATCAGTGCTGTGTCCTCAAATTTCATAGCCTCTGAAAGCAAGCCACATAATCCTATGCAATTTACCCCTTCCACTGTATTCACTGGTAACACTAGAAAATAAACAGATAATCCTTAAGTTCTTATTTTTCATTTAAAGGTGTTGTGCTTTTCCATTTTCATTTCTTGAAGTTATTCTTTTGAGTTCTTACACTAGGGAGACTATATGATATTTACACATGTAGGTCTGGTTTATTTCACTAATGAGTATAACTTCATGTTGCATCCACATATACATGAAGGCTTTGAGTTTATCATTCTTTATAGCTGAGTAGTACTCCATTGTATAAAAACACTACATCTTTTTCACCCATTCTTCAGATGACAGTCATTTTGGTTGTTTTCAAGATTTGGGTATCACAAATTGTGCTTCTGTAAACATAGGTGCATAAATATCACTATGATATGATGTTTTCACTTCTTTTGGGAAAATTCCCAGTAGGGGGGATAACTGGATTGAATGGGATTTCCAGTTCTAATTTTTAAAGAAGTCTCCATACTAATTTCCATAATGGTTGCACCAGTCTACATTCTCACCAACAGTGAAGAAGAGTTCCTTTTTCCTCACAGCCTCTCTAACTTCTGTTGTTGGTTGATATCTTTATGATAGCTGTTTTTTTGGGGGGTGAGATGGTATCTCAGTGTTGTTTTAATTGGCATTTCATGATGGCTAGTGATGTGGAGCATTTTTTCATATATTTATTAGCTTCTGGTATTTCTTCCTCTGAGAAGTGTGTGTTCATTTCATTTTGGATAAGGTCTTTACATTTTGGGTCCTAATGTTTTTTAGTTCTTTATAAGTTCTACAGAGAAGACCTTTGTTTGAGTGCTTATTAGTTAAGATTTGTTTTCAAAGTTTTGGGTTGTCTTTTCACTCTTGGTAATTTCTTTTCATGCACAAAAGATTCTCAATAAGATTAGGACCCACTGGGGAGATTATGGGACTAAACAGGAAAGGTATTGAAGATACATAGTGTGCCTAAGGAGAGTCATTTAGAGAGGAAACATTCTCTCAGGTTTTAACAGAGAGCAAATTGGTCAAGGAATGGCCATGACTCTTCCAGATGACCAACATTTACAATAGTCCTACAAAGCACTGTATATGGTTCCAAAGTAAATCCTGAGGGGATTTTACTGACCTTGAGAGATACAAAAGTTGCATGTTTTATTATACAGGTCTTGCTTAAAATTGCCCTTAACCACACAGCAGAAAAGTTTAACCATAAGACATAAAACATAAAGCTAGGTTAGAATTCTGAGCTGTAAAAGGCTTAAATCAACAGTTTCCAATATTGTCAATTTTACCAATAACCCACTGTGATTATAAAACATTGGATTATGTATACAACTATTTTCTCTTAGTTCAGTGAGAAGAAATTTTGTTGTATCAATAATGATTTGAAAAATTATAACATCTACACCCTGTGCTTTGTATATCTACTAGGAGAAAAACAATATGCATTGTATCAATATTGAAATGTATGACTAACATGTTTTGAAACTGTAACATTGTTATACATTGTTATTCCTTACTAAAAGTAATAAAATAATAAAAGAATAAGTCCCAGTATTACCTGTGCAGTTAGATTTTTGTGCATGAACTCTTTGCCTACCCCGATGTCTTCAAGGTTTCCTCCTCCTTTCTCTTCCATGAGAGTTAGTGTTTCTGTTTTAATATTTAGATCTTTAATCCATTTTAACTTTAGTTTAGTGCATGGCAATAGGCCTAGGTCAAGTTTTAGTTCTCAGCATGTAAAGATTCAGTTTTTCCAGCACCTTTTGTTAAAGGGGCTATCTTTCTTCCAGCAATCATGTTGAGCTCCTTTGTCAAAGATAAGGTGGCTGAGGACATTTGTAGTTGCTTCTTCATCTTGTAATCTATTGCATTCAACCTAAGGTCTATTTTTTATGGCCAATACCATACTGCTTTATCATGGTACCTTTGTAGTATAATTTGAAATCAGGAATTGTAATGTCTCCTGTCTTGTCTGTATTGCTCAGGATTGCCTTTTCTATTCTAGGCCTTTTCCCATTCCAAATAAATTTTAGGAGTCACTTATTTAGGTCTGTGAGGTATGTTGGTGGCATTTTGATAGGAATTGAATTCAAACTGTATGAAAATTTTGGGATTATGGCCATCTTCACAATGTTGATTCTAGCTATCCACGAGCATGGAATATTTTTCCATTTTGTAAAATTCTCTATGATCTCCTTTTGAGAATACTGTAATTTTCATTGAATAGATTCTTTAGTTCTTTAGTTAGGTTAATTCCTAACTATTTCATGGTTTGCTATGCTCTTGTAAACAAAAAGCAAGGAGAAAAGTTAGCAAATATGGCAGGAGCAAAACCATGCATTTATACAAACAAGATCATTAAACCAATGATGCTAAGAATCTCAAAAGGTTTTTTAAACTAGCAGTTAATTGGTAGAATTCTCATTCTGACTAACTATATATTATGACAGATGTGAATGAAGCAACTACACTGAAGATAGCAAAGTGTCATACTAAAACCATGCTTAGAATACCACACATTAAGAAGACAGAATGGGAACAAATAAATACTCTTGTGCAACAGCTAAACTGACTACAAAAGGAAGAGCAAACGAAACCAAAAGCCCAAAGTTGGGAGGAAATTAAAAAGATTACAGCAGAAATTAATTCAATTGAGATGAAGAAAATAATACAAAGAATTAATGAATCAAAAGGCTAGTTCTTTGAAAGATTAAATAAAATTGATAAGCCCTTAGCTATCCTAATCAAAAAGAGGGAAGAAAGGACTCAAATTCAAGCAATAAGGAATGAAGAGGGTGAAATTACTACAGACCCGGCAGAGATACAGAGGATCATAAATAGTTACTTTGAGAATCTTTACTCTCACAGAATTGAAGACACAGATGAAATGGACAGATTCCTAGAAAAGTACAAATTACCAAAACTGAATCAAGAAGATATTAGAACTCTCAATAACCCAATAACAGACAATGAAATACAAAATGTAATAAAACGTCTACCAACAAATAAGAATCCGGGACCTGATGGATTCACCTCTGAATTCTACAAGAAATTTAAAAAAGACATAACCCCAATACTCTTTAAACTCCTCAATGAAATTGAAAAGGAAGCAATCCTCCTAAAATCATTCCTAGGAGTAAGTATTGCACTAATGCCAAAACCAGACAGAGATGCAATTAAAAAAGAAAACTGCAGATCAATTTCTCTCATGCAAAAATTCTTAGTAAAATCCTCACCACAAGAATACAACAAATCATCAAGAAAACTATACATCATGACCAGGTAGGATTCATCCCAAGTACGCAAGCATGCTTCAATATATACAAATCTACAAATGTAATACACTATATCAATAGGGCTAAAGCCAAAACTCATGATTGCCTCAATTGATGCAGAAAAGGCTTCTGACAAAGTTCAACATTCATTCATGTTCAAAGTCCTACAGAAACTCGGAATAGAAGGCCTCTACCTCAAGCTGATAAAAGCCATCTATGAAAATCCAACAGCTAACATAATTCAAAATGAGGAAAAACCTAAGTCTTTTACTCTCAAATCTGGTATGAGACAAGGATGTCCTCTATCACCACTCCTATTCAATATAGTTCTGGAATCATTTGCTACAGCCATTAGACAAGAGGGAGAAGTAAAAGGAATAAAAATAGGTAAAGAAGAAGTTAAATTATCATTATTTGCAGATGACAAGATAATTTATTTGGAAGACCCCAAGAACTCCACCAACAAGCTACTAGAACTAGTACAGAAATTCAGTAGTATAGGAGGATACAAAGACCACACACAAAAGTCAGTGACATTCCTCTATCTGTACATATAACAAATAGACTGAAAGAGAAATTAGAGAAGCAATACCTTTTATGATAGAACCGAAGAAAATGAAATACTTGGGAATTAACCTAACTAAAAAATTAAAAGAACTTTTCAATGAAAACTACAGTACTCCATTAAAAGAGATCCTAGAGGATTTCAGAAAATAGAAAGATATTCCCTGCTCCTGGATAGGAAGAAAAGCATTGTGAAGATGGCATTCTCCCTAAATTGTTATACAGATATAATGCAATTCCCATCAAAGTACCATCAACATACCTCACAGAACTGGAGAAGGCATTCTTAAAATTTATTTGGAACCAAAAATGTTCCAGAATTGCAAAGACAATCCTGGGCAACAAAGGTAACTCAGAAGGCATTACAATTCCTGACCTAAAATTATACTACAAAGCTACAATGATAAAATCAGCATGTATTGGTAAAAAATAGACCTGAGGATCAATAGAATAGAGTAGAAGATGCAGAAGTAAATACAAATACACTCAGCCACCTTATTTTCGACAAAGAGGCCAAACATGTTTACTGGGTCAAAGAGAGCCTCTTTAACAAATGATGCTGGAAAAACTCTCTCTCTACATGCCAAAAACTACTTCACATGTTTTATTAATTATAGCTACACTCTTTCTCAAGTAATGTTTGTTTAATATAAAAAGGTAATAGAAGAGAACAAGAGACTAGAAAAAAATGCCATAGGATTGACCTGCTACAATTTTGTGTATAGTTAGATTTTTAGTTTTCTGTGCAAAAGTGTGTAATTTTATCACATACTATAGGAATTTATTAGAATATCAATGATTGCTGGAGCATGCCCGTTCCATGTTAAGTCTAAGGCATTTGATAGTCAGAATGTTAGTGATGTTAAGCCTAAGTGCCTACGTTACAGTGTAATGATATCACTAAACTTCTCTTTGAGGGTTAACAACTTAATTTTGCAGACCCAAAAATTAGAAAAAATGAAAGGTTACCAGCATAGCCAATATTTTGCTCTAGCCCCCCAATGTCAGTGAGGACTCAGGACATAAGGGAACCTGTAAAATCGTGTAATTGTAGCATCCTATAACACAGTGGTGTCCCTAATTTTCTGTTCAAGGAGATTACGGGGCCACAGAGGAAAGGGATCAGCGATGTGTAGGATGTCTAAGGAGAGTCACCTAGAAATAAAGCATTCTTTCAGGCTTTCACATCAAATAAATTATTCAAGCAATGCCTGTGACTCATCTCGTTGACTGACACTGATGAAAGTTCTAAAAAATGCTGTTCATGGTTTGATGGTAAATCCTGAGGAGGTTTGATTGACCTTGTCAGATATAAAACTTACATTTTTGTTATATAGTTTTTGCTTTATCTTGGTCTTAACCATCCAGTAGAAAAGTCTATTCACGAGATATAAAAATAAAGCAATATTAACATGTTCAACTGTAAAAGTCTGAAGTCAATAGCTTCAGACTTTTCCAGTTCTGCTGATAACCCACTACTATTGTGTGCCATGGATTATGCATGCAACTACTTTCTCTTAGTCCAATGAGAAGAAAAATTTATACTAATAGTGATTATATAAGATACCATGTCTGCATCTGGTACTCTAAACAACTACTATGAAGACAATAATATTCATTTTATTAATTATTGTGGCTGTCCTACTAACCTGTTTTGAAACTATCATTGATATTTCTCTCATTAAAATTAATAAAATTTAATAAATAAACAAGCAGATTGAAAAAAGATAAAGAAAAAGAAAATTAACAGATAACCATATATTAGTTATTTTCTTTAGTTAGCTAGTGTACAGCAAACAAGACACTATATCCATCAGTGTTAATTTTATATTTTAGGCTCCAACTCCTAATGATAATGAGGAAAATGTGCCTTGTTTCTTCTATATCTCAATCCGATGCATGTAGTATAATATAACTAACCACACCATTAGATTATATTTCTGATGTTGGATTATACTCCTTTGAGGACATTGCTAAATTAGAAAATCAAGAAGTAAAGAAATTCATTTTCATCAGTTCTGTGAAATATTATTAGCATTTTTATTATACGTAGGAGTACAATTGCCACATTGTTGACAAAAGAGAAAATCACATTTTTGTCTTCCTGCCCCAATAGTACATTTATTATATGTTTATAGTCACTCAGAAATACCACTTGCTCAAGTAATATCAAAGGTACACAGGGACAAACTTGGACAAGAACATGAAATTAGAGGTTGTACCAGGTAAAAACCCTTGCTTTCTCCATATTACCCCAAAACATCTATTTCTTCCTATGCTTGCCTATTATGTATTCTTTCCCTAATCAGAACAATAATTCATGGTAATTAACCTTTTCATGTTAGTGAGAACGGCATTTGAATGTAAGTATGTGATTAACGTATAGTTTATTAATACTAAATAATATTAATATAGGAGTTGAGCATTGTGACTTGTTTGGGCAAGTCCACGGAAGCAAAAGTAAGTGGAGGCTTGTATATGTCAGGACGTGGGAGACCTTGGAGGTTCTTGATGAACCTTCATGCACTCATATTCACTATAAGCCACACACAGCTGGGCTATTGGTTTCTGGAGCAAAACAGTAGCACATGGCTAAGAATCTAAGCTCACTCGGAATCCTCAACACTAACTGACCTGAACACATGAGAAATTCCAACTGCTAAATGAACTGCAAACAAGTGATTGTTATTTTAAGTGACTGACTGTATGAACTTGTTATGCTCCAATAGAAAATGCATACAGACGCTGACTGAGACTGTGCCCAGGTAGGACCTCTGCGCAGTGTCCATCCCCCTGCCCCACTAGCCACTGGACATCTGTGCCAGCCCACCCATGTTGACCAACCAGGCCCACGTCCAGCAGGAAGAAGCTGAGCACAGCAGTCAGACCCAGCCAGGCACATCTGCACAGGATCAAGATTGGTGGATGTGGATCCAAATTTTGATAGACACTAAGGTCATAGCGTCAAAGTGCAGAGGTCATACAAAATGACAAAGAGAAGGAGCAAGATGCAATTTCAGATCTTGAGCCCACTCAGAACAAATACAGGAGACATTATCATGGAAGAAAACAGAAATAATGCAGCAGAAACCTCTGAATTGGTATCATCTGAGGTAGACAGACAAGGGCAGAAACATATATAGGAACTCAGATCAGAGATAACATCTGAAGTACAAAAAGAAATGCATGAATTAATAGAATCTGAAGTGGAAAAACAACTACAGAAAAGGATAGAGGAAGTCAGACCAGAAATAACTTCTGAAAAAAAAAAAAAACTAAATTAATAGGATCTAAACTAGGGGAACAACTGCAGAAAGGTGGAAAGGAGACCAGAGCAGAAATAATCCCTGAAGTAAAGAAAGAAAGGATAACTATAAGGAAAGACTTAAATACTACTAAAGAAGACATTGATTAAAAATTACAGGAGAATGGAAAAATAATAGATTCCCTGAATGAGCAATATAGGAAAGAAATAGATCACATGAAACAGTTTCCAAGAGATTTACAAGAAAATAAAATATCATCACAAGGTGGCAAAACCTTATGAACAAAAGGGAAGATAGAATTTCAGATATTGAGGACACAGTCACAGCTAGTGAAAAGGTAAGAAAGGGTCTCTTAAAAATAAACAGAACGTGGGAAAAAAAGAATTCAATGTCAATAAGATGATGCAAAAATGAAGATTAATAGGAATCAAAGAGAAAGGAGGAGTCAATGCAAAGGATAAGAAAAGAATATAGGCAGAAATAATAGAATAAAACTTCCCACTAAAAGCATACCCAGGCACATATTTGTCAAGATCACAGAAATCCAGTAGAAGAACTATATAATAAAAGCTGTAGAGAAAAGAAACAGATTACATTTAAAGGAAAATCCATCAGAATAACGGTAGATTTCTCTTCAGAATCAATGCAGTCAAGAAGAGCATGGAGCAGAGTGCTTCAAGTCCACTATGGAAACAAATTCCAGCCGAGACTGCTATACCTCACAAAACTCTCAAGTACGAGGGAGAAGTGAAATACTTCCACAACAAGGACCAACTAAAGAATTTCATGATGTCAAAGCCAACTCTACACAGACTACTAAAAAATATTTTAGAGAGAGACCAAAATGACCTAAACTCCACAAATGAGACCAGAATGAACCCACCAAATAGAGCAACCAATTGAATACAGGAGAAAAAGAGGTAAACAGTAAGTAAAAGATATGTGAATCGTAAGTGAACACATTTCAATTATAACTGTCAATGTAAATGGACTCAATTCTGAAGCTAAAAGAAATAGACTGGGAGGGTGGTTAAGAAAACAAAATCCATAAATATATTGTATACAAGAAACACACTCATAAAGAAACTCATAGGCTAAAAGTTGAAGGATGGAAAACAATATTACATGACCCAGCACTTCAGAAAAAAAGCAGGGGTAGCAATCCTGTTTGCAAAAAGTCAAAACTCCAAGCCAAGATTGATCAAATGAAATAAAGAAGGCTACTGCATACTGGTTAGGGGAAAAAATTAAAGGCAAAGAGAAAACACTCATAAACATATATATCCACCCAACACGGGAAAACCAAAGTTATATAAGACAAATCTTAATGGACATGAAAAATCTAATATCCAATACAGCAGTCTTATTAGGAGACCTTAACATCCCTTTATCCCCCAAAAAGCAGAGAAAAATTAGGAAAGTTGTCACAGAACTGAACCAGAACTTGGAACAACTGGACTTAATGGACACACACAGGATGTTTGACCCAAGCACTTCTGATTACACATTTTTTTTTCAGCTGCACAAGGCACATTTTAGAAAACTGACCACAGACTAGTACATAGGTCATGCTAAAGTATATACAAGAAAACAAAATTTATCACATGTATATTATCTGACCACAGCGCAAAATAACTGGAAATAAATGACAAAAGAAACCGCAACAACCCCATAAATATATGAAAATTAAACAACACCCTTCTCAGCAACCAGTGGGTTACAAAAGAAATTGAACAAGAAATTAAACAATATCTACAATTCAATGAAAATTCAAACACAACCTATTAGAATTTATGGGATGCAATGAAAGCAGTTCTTACAGGGAAACTTCTATCTCTGAACTCACACGTTAAGAAAACAGAATGGGAAGAAATAAATACTCTGATGGAACACCAAACCGAATAGAAAAGGAAGAGCAAATGAAACCAAACGTCCAAAGACGGGAGGAAATTATAAAGATTAGAGCAGAACAAATTAATTTAATTGAGTCAAACAAACTAATACAAAGATTAGTATGCTATGCTGTAAAAGGCTTAAGTCAACAGCTTCCATTATTGCCAGTTTTTCCACTGTGATTATGGAACATTGGATTATATATACAACTACTTTCTCTGAGTTCAATAAGAAGAATATTTTTGTAACAATAATAATTAGAAAAATTATCACACTTATGCCCTATGCTCTGTATAACTACTAGAAGGACAAAAAAATGCATTGTACCTAATACTAGAATTGTACTACTAATGTGTTTTGAAATTGTCACCTTGTTATTTCTTATAAAATGCAGTAAAGAAAGACAATACATACAGATCCCAACCATGACTTCTGTTGTTTCTCAGCAATTGTGTGATGCATCCTTGCAATTTCCATCCCATAGTAATCAATTTTGTGTCTATTGGTCTCAGTATGGATCTCTGAATCCCAGTGCTTCACATTTGGAACCTTCCCTTGGGGCTGAAGGTCCTCTCATTTTTCTTGTTGCAAAAGGTCTGGCATTTACTAAACATCACTGCCTCTACATACCCTGAGGATCTTAGATCTATATTTTCTGGGCTTTGGCAGGAATGTACTACTTCAGTCAGTAGTAAAAGCCAATGTTTGCGCCATAATCCTCTCTCTTGACATACTGGATATAAACAATATATATATATATATATATGTATATATATATATATACATATATATATATATATATAGAGAGAGAGAGAGAGAGAGAGAAAGACAGAGAGAGAGAGAGGGAGAGAGAGGAAAATTTCAAACAATCACATAGTTTATCTTTTGTAGTAATGGAAAGGTGGGACACACCACTACTTTTTATTCTTCTGTTTAGTCCATTAGCCAACAGACAGCATGATCCTGTGGTTTTCAGAAAGACTGCCAAGACGGTATTGTTCCCAAATTCTCCAGGGCATTTTTCTTTGAAGACATCATATTCTCTTAAATTGGGGGAGGGGAGTGAATGAAAAATTAACAATTATTTTAGGAGTTTGCGATTCCATAGTTTAAAAAAATTTCAACATGCTCCAAAATGGAGCTTCTTAAATTGCTAAACAGTTATCAAAGTATACCTTGACACAGGATAAAATGGAGTAAATATGAGACATGCTTAACTGAGGTTTGGTGTTTGGTATTGAGTTTGTTGTAAAAGTCAGTAAACATAGGATCTCTTCTATGTGGTGCACAGGCCACTAATACAGGGATTGAAACATATGTGAGCAATCAATAAACATTTGGCGCATCAATGTCTCAGTTCTCCTCTAGTTATTTATTTATTTATTTATTTTTATTTTTCAGTTGTCCTTTAGATATCACATTCACTAATACAAAGAGCAAAACTATCCAATAAAATGAAAATTTCATTGATTGTAGCTTGGCTAATGTTTTCTTTTTCCATTTATAGATAAAAAGAATATGACTATGCAATGATAAAAATGATCCTTTCTGAGAAGGGTCTGAAGTCATATAGGAACCCTGGAAAATGTATACATTACTTGCAACTTATCCCCATTTGATGTTTGAAATTGAACATTAAGTTGCCAAGAAAGTTAGATATGTTATGCAAGATTTCCTAATAAGTGATGGACAGGGGTTTCTATTTCTGAGTTCATAAAAATTTATAGAATATTTGAAAGATGTCAGGCTCCTTGAATGTAAAACTCCCAGTAGATACCCTGCATCATTTCTCAATGCAGAGCTAGTGGATTGTAGGGAAACAAGGATATGAAGATAGTGTTTTTCCGTAACATTTTCCTTTCTAGAACACAACGTGGAGCAGTGCAAGTATAAGGTGCAAAGGTGGAGGGAAGGCTTTTTTCCCAGTCTAAAAGAAAAGCTCACATATTCTGAAAGACATCATTGGAATTTTGGCATTGTACCGACTGACTGTGCATTAGATCAGGGAGCAAATTAGATATTGATAGAACTATTTTGAACAGTCAATAAGCTTCCTGATGATAGATATCTTTATGCTGCTTGGTAATATCAATGCTGACATTTAGAAAGTAGAGAATGATGCAGTAATATAATATTCTCTTTGTGGTATCCTTAAGTGTAATCTAAGCTCAAAGGACTCATTACTTAGCCGGGTTTAGAGTTGACTTTCACGGGCACAAGAGAAAGAAAATTAAAACATCACCCTATCCTTTGTGTGGAAACTGCCCTTCTAAGCATCCTTTAATCTGAATTAGAGGGCAAGGAAGTCAAACGCTTTAAATTTCTTCTAGTATAAGGGAAAGAAGTGGTTCACAAAAGCAGTCTGCTAAACTGTCCCCTAGAGAACAACAGCAACAAAAAACTACATGTGTAGCAAATGGTTCATTTCATTAGGCAATTGTTTCTGGGGGAACATTCAGTTCAAAACAAAGTACCTGGAAAGCCACGGCATGCAGAACTGTCCACTATCAAATATTATTTTTTGAAATCTAGTCAGGAAAGTGGAAGGGGATGAACAAAAACACTGTGATTTATACAACAGTCTCTGTTTTACTTTGGTCAGTTTCTTCTCATCTACCACTTTTTTGTTTGTGAATAATTTTTCTCTGGGCTTAATCAGCCAGTGAATAAAATATTTTTTTTGTAATTTATTCAGGGATATATTATGGAAATGTGTGACAGTATTTTTATGGGCACTGTACTAGAGCAATAGGTAAAACAAATACAAATTCACCGACTAAACTTACCTTGCTAAGGGATAAGACAGACAATTGGCAAATAAATACTGGAGGGCCTGCAGGATGGTTCAGTGTTGTAAAGTGCCTACTTAGGAAAGCCTAGGCAACCACATGCGCCTGGGCTGTGGTTAGATTCCTGGCACCATGTGCTGTACCAGCCACACCTCTAGGGCAGGCTGAGCCTGGCCCTAATATAAAAAAAATACTGGAGATCAGGGTAGGTAGATACACAAAAACAATAGAAAAATTAGTAATGCAATAGGGTTTGGTTTGTGTTAGAAATGCCAGTTACAATGTGGGACACTAAGTTTGACTTTAACGATTTTGTGGACAAAGGAAAAAGTGAACATTGTCATAATGGTTCTGATGAGAAAATAATATTAAGATCCTATGTATGTATTGCAGAACTAGAGAAATATTGCACCTAATAAGTAGAAATATGAGAATAAAAATGCAGATTTGTTCTAGAGATGTGAAAATTAAAATATCAGAGAACAAAGAAACACAGTATGGAATTATGGTCATGAAAATATTAGTCAGCTCCTAGGCATAATAGAAAATATCTAGAGAAGAAGGGAAGGAGGGAGAGGGAGGCGAGCGATAGATGGGACAATTTAAAGTGAATGTAAATGAATATAATTAGTGTTTCCTCAGGAAAAAGTTTGAAAAGATAGTGAAAACTGAGTGAACATTTTCTAAACTTGGTGAAATCTAGTGACCCACAGACATACCAAGTTTAAGTATTACCAAAACAAACCCTCCTAGTGCCAGAGCCATAAAGAACTACACTAAGAGGTATGATAATACACTAAAAGGCATTATAATTTTTTTTTAAGACAATTTTTTTCTTGTTTCAGAACCTTTATTTGTTTATTCACTCATTTTTATGGCTGGCTCAGCCTGCCCCGAGGGCAGGGCTGGCACAGCATGTGGTGCCGGGGATCGAACCGCGGTCCCTGAAGCGGCCCAAGCTTTCCCAAGGAAGCGCTTTAGACCACTGAGCCATCCCGCCGGGCCCAAAAGGCATTATAATTGAAGCAACTTTAAATAAATAATAAAACAGAAAACATTCAGAACAAAATGACATATTGCGTACTGGGGGACAAAGATAAAAATTACAGTATTTTTAGAACCAGAAATAAATCAAGCCAAAGGCAAAAAGCTTTCAAAGTGCTAGGAAAAAATAAAAACAAGACTGCCACTCTATAAATCTAAATGTAGACTAAATGTTTTTTTGAAACAACGAAAAAGAAATAAAGTTAGTTTTGGATATGCAGAAGCTTAAAAAAATCTGTCTACTAAAGTTGAACAATATCCTTTATGGAAAAAGGATAATATCAAATGGAAATTTGGATCTGTGTAAGGAAATCACTACTGAACAAAATGGCTATATACACAAGTTCAAAGGTTTATTTTTATCTTAAATTTTTGAAAAGACAACTTATTACACGTGAAAATAATCACACAGCATAATGTAGATAAAAGCTATGGAAGAAAATAAACCAAAGACAAATACAGAAGAAATAAATTTATCCTGTTGTGAGGTTCTCATGTATTACTGGAACTGATACAATATTGTTTATTTTGTGACTGTGATAACCAGACAATATCTATGATAGTCCTAAAAGACTTGCCCATTTCCAGTGGCTAAGGAATTGATAATTTTGAAATCTAAAGGTAAATTTTAATCCTATACATTGCTATATTTGGAATTTAATCTCAACTAAATTCTTTCACTTACTCCATGTGAAATTTAAGGCATTAATTAGGAAAGAATTAAATATTAAAATTCCACATAAGCACACCACACTGGACCCAGATAAAACTGAAAATCTTGTCATTCTTAGATTCTTTTAGAATAGAAAAAGTTGGTCTTCCAGGTTTCAGGTAAACTAGTCTCCATTGGCCTAAAAATTCTGAAACTCATACTCATTTCCCTCAAGATCCCCATGAATCACACCCTCGCCAGCAAGCCTAAATTAGGATACTACATCAGTGTACTCCCTGAGGACAAGTACCACGGTCCTCAGTATTGCAGGAGAAAAATGGCATAGCAAATATCTTGGAAGGTTGTGAGCTTGTGCTAAGACGTATCAGAGTTGTAGGAAATGTGGGAAGGAGCACTAAGGATGATAGATCAAGGAAGGCAAAACATTGTTGTAGTGGTTGATACAATGTGTCAACTTGGGATGACTCAGCAGCCCTGTTACCTGTTTGTGGGAGCCCCGATCTGGGGTACAATTGGTTCCTCCCTGGAGTTTGACCAGGGCCTGCCTAGGATATGATTGGCTTCTCCCGAGAGCAGGATGAAGGGCCCATCCTAGGGATGATTGGTTCCACCTTAGGACACAATGGGCCCATGTCAGAATGACTGAGCACAAAGAGACTTTTTTAAAGGGCTGAGGAAGGAGTCAAGACTTCACTTCGTCAGGGAAGCTTCAATCTTCACATTCAGTCTGGACTTCATCGTCTGGCTTGCAGCACAGACTCTTCAGCCTCCAGCTTGGATCTTTTGCCATACGTCGCAGACTCTTCAGCATCCATTGCAGACACTTCAGTCTTCCAGCGCAGACCCATCAGCCAACAGATAGAGACTTACACTCTCGGAGCGCTGTAGTGAAGTTCAGACCTCGGGACTGAATTCTTCAGTCAGAAGCATGTAGATGCCCTCTGCACGCTTCCTCATTGGACTCTGGCTGACTACTGTAAGCGAATCTTATAATTCCTTATAGATTGTATATTTTGTGTTAATATACATTCCTTATATTATATCTGTTCTGTTCCTCTAAGTAAAACCCTGACCAATACAATTGTGCTCAGTTGGACTGAATTCATCAATGTGGTTCACTTGACAGATGTTACGGATGGCACATATGTTTTATTCCTCTGGCTGTGGCACTGAATAGTTACTTGGATGTATAAATGGATACAAATTATATCAGAATGTCCATTTAATGAGATTAGGTTCCAAGGTTTCCTTGATATAAGAAGACAATCCAAGAGTGACATGCATGACTATCTCATACTCAAGCTCTACAAACTCTAGAAAGCAATCTTTACTCTAGCATCCATAAATACACTAATAACAAGGAAGTTTCCAAAATGTTTTAATGATTGGCTCAACATAAAGCCAGGTGTGCTGCAGGGAATGTCACTGTTAAGATGGCCTCCTTAATTTCAAAAAGGAATGATGAAATTCTGGAGTAGCAAAGGCTAAGTGATGGTATTTAATCATAAAAGTCAGGTTGGGCAAATCAACCATAAATGGAAACAAGGATGTTCCAGTAATTAGAAAGCACTGACCTGCTGAGATCTTTTGCACTGGTCAATTGGTCATGATGTTCCTAGGAATGACATAGATTGATATGTTACTAGCATGCTGCATAACAGAAAATACATTAAATTTGGCAGCAAGACACTTGAATCAAGTTTCCAAAGAGGAGTATTAGAGTCACTCACCAGTTTCAAGATATAACTTGATTCACAGACTCCTAGCCCCTTGATGGTAAAAAAATGTCCTAGCCATCTCAAAGTAGGACACTGTACCACTGCTGCAAGAATGTACTGTAGACCTTTCTCTATTCCTTCCCCAAGAGGAAGTATATCTATTTTATAGTATTGGGAAAAAGAAATACTCAAGGATTGCTAGACACTGGCTGTCACTGAAATTGATTATTTGGACTTGAAAAAAAATCACAGCGGTCTGTGGAGGTATGCCAAGGTCTACGATGTTCAAGTGGAATCTTAAGTCTGAATTATAGCCACCTTACTAGGTCTACAGAGTAACAACCTGGTAATCTTCTTGTATTTAGGACAGGGCCTACAGGGTCTCACTAAGTAGATCAGACTTGCAGTGATTCTCCTGTTTTCAGCCTCTCAATAGCTGGGATTACAGGTGTGTGCCACCATGCTTAGTCTTAATCACCCTCTCAGTGTCTTCCATGGGTAGGGCTGACATGGAATGCCAGGGATTGAACACCAGCCATCATGTTCTGCCTAAGCAGGTACTTCAGTTCACTGAGCTATCATGCTGGCCCTAGAATATATACTTTGAATAGACACATTTATTAATAGCTAAAATACTTGGATTGGTTTCAAAATTTGTGGTGTGCTCCATTATAGCGGGAGGGACTATATAGAACTCTGAATTTTCTTTTCCTTTGAAGATATAACAATAACCAGAAACAATGCCATAAACTGGAAAGAACTTCTGAGATTAACACAATCCAGGAGAATTCAGAGGTATATAGATGATAATACACATATCACATCATTTATTTGCTACTGCTGATATTTTGTGAGCCTTTTTTCTTCATACCAATGTGCAAGTATAGCTAAAACCAGTTGATTTTTATCTGAACCAAAATGATAAATTCATATCATTGCTTCAGAACTATATGATTAACTTCCTGTGTGTCATAATATTATCTCATAAAAATATTTTACACACCATCTTATTAGTCCAATATATTGACCATTATGTTGATTGCGTCTAATAAGCAAGATGCAATTAAGTGGCATAAGAAGCTGGTTCTTGTCCCATCAGTAGTAGTTTATGCTGACCTGTCTTCTTCCATCTAAGGCTTTGGACTCAGGAGTGTTCTTTTTTTTTTTTTTTTTTTTTTTTTTTTTTTTTTTTTTTTTTTTGTCTTTTTGAGACAGGGTCTCACTATGCAGTTCAGGCTGGCCTTGAGCTCACTTTAGTAGCCCAGGCTGGTCTCGAACTCACACCGATCCTCCTGCCTCAGCCTTCCGAGTGCTGGGATTACAGGCATGTGCCGCCACGACCGGCGCAGGAGTGTTCTTTATGGCCAACTAACTGAGGAAGAATGATGTATAGCCTTACTTGAATGTGGGTCACCTGCTAGGTTGCTACCACTTTAAAACAGAATGCTTTAGCATTATTTTTCCCTTCTGAGGTGGTTCTAGAGATCATTGTTGAAAGAAATTCTTTCCAATGGGCAACATATTTAGCAAAAAGTTTTGGTTTTCTCTATGAATTACAAGTTCTTTTGAGGAAAGGCATAATAATTTATGGTCCGTTGAGAATCATCTATTTGGATAATCATAGACTAGAAGAGAATTAGAATATTGGAGAAAAAAAGTTCAGCAAAGAAATATGTGGATGGTCTTCTCAGGATAGACAAAGACTCTGAAAATACTTGTGTTCTATGTGGGTGTTCACCAAAGAGCTTTCATCCTAGTGGAAGGTCTTCACCACCAGATTGGACAAAATGAGCAGAAATGAAAAGTTCCAGGTAGGTCCCAACTTTGTTCAACGGACCCATGAACAAAGCTATCACAATCATACGGGCAGAGACTATGGATGGGTCTAGCAACATGCTTATCTTCCTAACACAGCTGGCCTGGCTAGCGACAGATGTTCCAGCAGCAGGGTACAGGGTACAGTAGTGAGCTCCTGGTGCAGCATTTTGAGGAGTGACTGAGTACAAATCTATCATGTAGTAGAACATCTGAGATTTCAATTTTTTTGTCATAAAAATTACTAAGTTTTGACATCAGAGGAGTAAATGCACAGCACAGAAAGAGATTTCTTTCATATCTCATAATTTTTCTAAAACCCGCATTATACTTAGAGTCATAGAATGCCCTATTTACCGTCAATGTACCACGTGTCATTGTGTGAAAATAAGAAGATAATTTCTAACAAAGGAAGTATACAACCATGAAATTAGATGTATTATCATGGAGCTGTCCAAAAGTAGCTATCCTTTTGAATGATAGAATTGGGAAACAGTACCCTGAGAGATTGAAAAGTCCTGTTGTAAGGTTTAATTTTATGCTTTGATTCAGGGATCATCTTGCAGTGCTACTTTCCTGATGAACGGGATATGTGCATACAAGAGATTAGTAATGAGTTAGAATAGTGCCTTCTATTATGAAAATAAATTATACTTCTTAATCTGTCCATGTTGAGTCCTGCTGAACTGAAGGTTTTTATTTCTAAGAGGAGAATGATTTCCTAAAGGGAAACAATAATAGTTCTGGGAATGACAGAGTAAGCAGAAGAGAAAGAACTCCTCTGGAAGTTGCTATCTAGATACCAGAATATAGCAACACAAGGAAGGTAAGAAGGAGGTGGGTCTCCTAGATCCAGGAAGGATCTCAAGGGAGAATTGAGACCCACAGAGAGAAACAAAGAGAGAAACTTCAACAAAGAGACAGGCGGTAACCTGTGCTAGCTTCTCCCTAGTAAGGAACCACTGAATGGAAGGAACAGCCCATAGCTGCTGTCACACGGTGACTATGGAGAACAACCAGAGGACCTAGTGGAGCGAAGCAACAGTGGTAGGAAGCAGTGGCTATAAAAGAATGTGCTATTTGTAGGGTTCCGCTTTCCCACAGGAGCAGTCATTTGGCTGGGGGCCATCCTAGAGCTGGGCTAACTAGCTCAGGATCAGAATACCTGCTGGGTCCATCTAGGGGCTCCTAGCTGATTTGAAGCCCAAGGAAGATGTGCTCACTGTAGAAAGCCGAGGGGCCTGGCGGGATGGCTCGGTGGTCGAAAGCGCCTGTTTATGGGGTGGCTGCAGGGACTGCGGTTCAAATTCAGCACCACATGCTGCGCCAGCCCTGCCATCAGGGCAGGCTGAGCCGGCCATGAAAACCAATAAACAAAAGTTCTGAAAAGAAAAAAAAAAAGCTGAAAGGTTCTGATCTGACCACCCACCTTCAGAGTACAGCCTGAATTTCAGAGGAAGTGAAGGTGCAGGCTCACAGAGACTATCCACTTCCACACCACAAAACCGCTGCTGGCTTGCTGGGATACATAGCACAGACCTAGACTCTTGTCTCCACGTGTTGTCTATCAGTGACAGAAAAAGGCAGACTTGGAAGTGATTCCCTCCCTCTCTCTCCCTCTCTCTCTTATTATTGCTGTTGTGTTTTTTCTTTCTTCGTTGATGTTGTTTTCTATGAGTAGGAACATGTTTTGATATGCGGGTGAACGTGGTTCACACTCCTTGTTGTTGCTGTTCAATTTCATTCTTCCATTTAGTGAAACTGGCCATACTTCCAGAACACTTAGTTGTAATGCAATCCCGATCAAAATTCTAACAGTGTATTTTGAAGAATTAGTGCAAACATTCATAAAATTCGTTTGAAATCAGAAGACTTAGAATAGCAAAGGCAATAAATACAGGGCAACAAAGCCTAAGCAGAGGACATCACATTCCCAGCTGGAAAAGTATACTATAAAGCAATTGTAATAAAAAAGAGTACAGTACTGGCAAAAGCACAATACTGGCAAAAGAAGAAACCCAAGGATCAGTGGGACAGATAAGAAAATGCAGAGTCAACTCCAAATATACTCAATTGGCTTATCTTTCAAAAGGTGCTAAACACATTCACTTGAAGAAAGCTACTTTAATAAATAGTGCTGGAAAAACTGGCTTTGTCAGTGCCAAAGATAAACATTGGGTCCATATGTTGTATCCTGCAGTAACTTAAAACTAAAATGGAAAAAAGATTTAATCTGCTAGAAGACCGAATATGTAAAACTCTTGTAGACACTGGTATATGCAAAGATTTTATGAGTAAAACTCTGACTGCAAAAAAGACTATCATAAATAATCAACAACTAGGTTCTCCTCTTATTGAAGAGCTTTTATACAACCAGAGAAACCATGAATCAAGTGAAGAAATGACACAAAATTTGGGGAAAAAAATATGTGCCAACTGTTCTTCAAGGGATTACTATCAATAACATATAAAGAACTAAAATTTCAGACCTCCAAAATTTAAAGACCCAATCCAAAACTGGTCATTTGAGATGAATGTACACTTCTCAGATCAAGAAATGCAAACAACAAATCAATGTGTGAAAAAATGTTCAACATCATTGGTTATTGGATTAGTAATAATCCCTTCCTTATCATGGACTCATAACTTATTCTCCCAAAAGAGTAGAATGTTACAGCTTAAATAAATGATACAAATGAGATAATTTCAGGGCCCCAGAGAATCAAAAATCCCTCACACAATTTGATAGTTTCAGGGGTTTTAAACCGAGAACTTATCTGGTTGGCCCATATTTATTAGCTTTTCAAAAAAGGAGGGTGATATTGAAGAAAATGCAGGAATCTGGGCAGGGCTTGGGAATCTCTTCAAGGACTTCTCCAAGTAATACATTATGTTAACTGAGGAGACCTGTGTTTTCTCCAAGAAGGTCTTGAGCTCAGGGGTGAGAAGTTTTTAGCTATAGATGCCTTTTTAGTTAATTGGGGTTGGCGTCAAATGTTCTCAACTGTGGCCTTTAGCTAGCCTTTGGAGACTTTCCAATTTCACAGGCCAATACAGGTCTCAGTGGGGACCAGTGACTCACAAAGGTTCATTTACTATGAGTCCACTGCCCAGATTAGGGCCTATGTTTAAAGCAAAGTCACATGGAAACATGAAAGGCCACTTGGTTAATATAAATCCTGCTCAGAGTCACTTCATAGTAGGCTCCATAAATTGATCATTCAAGAGATCCAAATTAATATAACTTAGAGACTCCATCTCACCTCAGGAAAAATGGCCGTCATCAAGAAATCAACTAATAACAAATTCAGGCTGGTCTGTGGAGAAAAGGAATCCTTTTCCACTGTTGGTAGGAATGTAGACTGGTGCAATCATTGTGAAAATCAGAGTGGAGATTTCTAAAATAAACTAGGACTAGAATTTCTGTTTGACTAAGTCATTCTTCTGAAAATTTTCTCGAAGGAATTAAAAGCATTATTCCACAGCAATGCTTGCTCTCTTCTGTTTATAGCAGTAGTCTGTAATAGTCAATTTTTGGAAACAGCACAAGTGCCCCTGAACTGGTGAGTGTCTAAGGAAGACACACTTTTTGCTTATACAATAGACTGCTACCCTAACACAAAGAAGGGCATACTAGACACATTTCTAGAAAAGCCCATGCACCTTGTGTGAAATAAATTTGACACGTGAGAGTATTACTTCTCTGCCATGAGAAACAAAAAGTACAAGCAAGGGGCAAAAATGTATTGTGACATAGGAGGAGAAGTTCAAATGGAGAGGGGAACAAGAGAGAGGGGAGGGCAAGGGAAAGAAGAGAAAAATAAAAAAATGAGAAAAGAAGGGAAACATGAAAACAAAGCTTTATAAATAAGGAACGAGGAGAGGCTGAAGAGATGACAGAGGAATAGGAAAAACATGTTATGTCATGCACAGTAAAAATATTCTCTATGATGAATGTAATTTTTCTACATATCTAAAATGCACCAAAAAAAATGCACCAATCAAATTTAATGAAAAAATAAATGAACCATTTTGGTATCTTTAAGTCAGTGAAGCTAAGGGTTATGAAAAGTCTTATACTGACTTGAATGACTGTGATTGATTGCCAAACAGTCATTGGAGTTGTACTGGAGAACGGAGGTAACGATTATGTTAAGGAGATTCTGTAGAGTACCTCTTGGCACTTTTGTATTCAGTGAAACATATTAATGGAAAAATGAAAGTCTCCAAAACAAAACAAAAAAATGAATGTGATTAAAGATTCAGATCAGTTGGGAGTCAGCATTTATGTTATTCTACCTTGTAAAATAAAAAGGATCTGGTTGAATCAGTGGAATATTGAATGGGTAGTTCCAGAAAGCCAAATTAACCACCTACAACTCTGGTGAACAAAAGCTACAGGCACTTTACACGCTTTCTCTATGTTTGTTGTAGTGTTATGTGCTTATTCATACACTTTAATCATTCTCATCTCTCCTTCACAAGTGTTGTGATTTAAATAATTATGTTCTGAATAAATCATTAATGATTACCTTAATTAACAGTTCAATCTTTAGGTAACACATAGTATCATTATGATTTAATATGAAGAATAGTTAATGTTGTTTACAAATGCCAAGGAATCTATATGCACTCTGTGTTTTCTCATTTTGGAGTGAGGAGCTTACCAGTGAGAAATATTAGTATCTTGCTAGATAGGAATCTTTCTTTGTATTTTTTTTCCAGTAAGAGAGAGTTAAAATGAATGCAGTGAGTGCTAATGGAAGGTGAGTAGCTAAAGGATGAAACAGGCTCTAAAAGTGCTTGCTTCCTCCTTGTGACTCTTGCATAAATTGTCCCTGTTAAGAACTTCCTGTTCCCTTCCTGCAAAATGGAATTTTTTTTTTGCTTGCATCTTTACTGAGTGACACCCCAAAATACTGTCAAAGACAATACATTTCTCTGCTGTTTGGTTCACAGAATGATCTTCTTATCCTGGCCTACATTTGCTTCAAATTTTCCCTTCTTCCGGTAGCTGCTGTGATCAATGAGTTTAGTCAAGCTTTAGGTTACAAATCTAGTAATCAAAAATGACGAAGCCGGGCGTGGTGGCTCACGCCTGTAATCCCAGCACTCGGGAGGCTGAGGCAGGAGGATTGGTGTGAGTTCGAGACTAGCCTGGGATTCAAAAGTGAGCTCAAGGCCAGCCTCAACTGCATAGCGAGACCCTGTCTCAAAAAGACAAAAAAAAAAAAAAAAAAAAAAAAAAAAAAAAAAAAAAAAAAAAAAAAAAAAAAAAAAAAAAAAAAAAAAAAAAAAAAAAAAAAAAAAAAAAAAAAAAAATGACGAGCTTTAATCCACACTTTATGCTCCGTGCAAGAGGAAAACTCAAGTGTCTATTGCACACCAAAAAGTAAAAGTTAACGTAAGTTAACATGATATAACGTCTAAAATAAAACACAGTGAAAGTTTTTGAGTTACTGAGTTAAAGATTTCTTATACATAGATGGAAAGGCATAATTTATAAGAAAAATTGTTCATAATTCAATTCCATCAAAATAAACACTTCTTTGAAAGACATTGTGGGAGTAAAAATACAAAATAGTTGTAGAGCTAGTATTTACAAATCAAGTAACAGATAAAGGGTTGACACAGAAACAACCTCTATTAAAACAGATTACAGTTTTGAATACTCCATAGAAATGACATATACAAGTGCCAATCAATACATGAACACTGTTTTTCTACTGGAGTCAAGCTGATGGGTAGGGTTAGTATCATTAAGGTTAGTGTTTCATATCATTAGATGGTAAAACAATGCGAAGATAGCTACATTAAAATCTTAGAACACTTATAACATCTATTAATGTCTGACTATACCAAGATTTGCTATAGGTTTGAGCAAAAGAATTTCAATGTACTCTTAGTAGACATTTAGAAAAGCATAGCAATATAAAGCACACCATTTGGCAGTATGCTTGAAAGCTAACTGTACAACTGACATATGTTCCAGCCATTTTGATTATTAGTATTTACAAGGTGAAATGAAACCCTAGATCTATATAAAGACTTGTACAGGAATAGTATTGACAACTTTATTTTCAGCAAACAAAACTGAGAAAACTCCAACTGTCATTAAATGGGTAGATGGTTAAACAACTTATGGCATAAAGCATGAAATAGAATAAACGATTGATACATGTAGAAATATGAGTGGATCTCAATTTAATTGTATGTGCAGATAGTCAGGTGGCAAAGGAAGCATACCATATTCTTTTTTTTTTGGACCAGGGTTCGAACTCACGACCTTGCACTTGCCCAGCAGGCACTTGTGCCTCGGAGCTATCTCCCCAGTCCCTAGCATACCATATTCTTGAAGGTAAAATTTTAGAAAAAGCAATCTAACGCTTGGGAACTAAATGTAGATTAATGGTTGTCAGCTCATGATGACTGGAAGGCAGAGTAAACAATTAGTTCACAAATCTGCCTGTGACTGGGAAAAGAATGAGAGCTAGGCGGGGCTTTCTAGCCCAAAAACATGTACTTCAGATGAGCAGTTGGAAAACCCTTCAGTCCAGGTGCAGACGCTGGTAGAGAGACTGGTCTGCAAACACTAAGTGGGAAGGTTAGAGAGCTAAATGGCCAGGGCCCCGGGTGGTGCAGGAAACTACGTCTGAGTACCACAGCGGGATCTCAGAGGTCCTGTGGGCACTTTGGTAAAGATGTTATTATAGAGGTACAGTGACTGGTGTCTCAACAACTTCATCTTCAGGTTTAAGATTCAGAAGCTTGGGAACAGAACAGAAGGAAACTATGAAACCCTCAGGTAGCTGCTGGGGGATTTAATGTCAGGCCTAAGTCTATAGAGCATGACCAAGAATAAAGGCCAGCACTTGGTCCCACTGTATAATGGCAGGGTGTTCCGGGACTGCCTGGGGCATTAGCTGGAGCATCACAAACTGAAACACTTTTCCTTTCTTCTTTCTTCTTTCCCATTTATATTCTCTGGACTCTGGGTAACATCTAGCAGTCAGTAATGACTGATTAGAAAATAAAGCTAAATAAAAAACCAAAATAACAAGAGGCAAAAGTTTCTTTTTTAAAATACCATTTTCTTGATGAAATTGCTTGAGATCTCAGGGCATGCTGCACACTAGAACCTTGTTAAATTCACACTTTCCACATTCTGTCTGTATTTCTGTACAGATACGTTTTCCTAGGATTTATCATCCCTCCAAAACGCACATACTTTCTGTTGTGAAAAGTAGAAACATGACACAGAAAATGGATGATATCATTTGGAGATTTCTACTGCACCTCACCGAAGAAGAGAAAATACTGATGTTGATTTAGGAACCAAGAGACCAAGATGCCAACCAGGCAGTGCTTGGAGGCATGAGATTGAAAGTGATATGGGGAGAAAAATGTCAGTCTCTTTTACAGAAGATCAACTCTGCTTAACTAGTAAGCATTCACTTGATTCATTCTGGGCACCTGTGATATTAAAGTTGTGGCAAAAAGGGAAAATATCTGAATTGCGAAACTGAAGATTTAGATTCTTGTTTGACCTTTGCTATTAATTGCTGAGAAACTGTGGACATAATTGAGTCTCAATTTAATTATCTATCATATGACAATCATTAAACTAGTGGAATCTACTTTCAGAGATCAAAATGACAAACTGGAAATAATTGTAATTTTATTTATGATATTACATTTCTCATTAATAGTTTACTAAAAGATAGTGAAGTAAAGAAATAATGTTGAAAATAGAAATATCTATGAGATACCTATCTTTTCAAGCAGATTTGCATCATACATTTATTGTAAGCTGTCTTACCAATGTGGAAGAGATAGCTGTATTTCTAAATTGGGAATACCTGCCTTGCTACTTCAAATAATAATTATGAGGCAATTTCTATTCTGTTTAAAAAATAAAACTATGCCAATCATAATATGCTTTAAAATAATAAATAAGGGGTTAGAGGATAGCTTGGAGGGTTAAGAGCCTGCCTGCCAAGAGCTGGAACCTGAGTTCAGTTCCCAGTAGTACAGGCCATGCAGACCCCGGCTGATCCTGCCTCTGAAAGTGGGTGTGGTGGGCCCAGCACTGGGGAGACTGGACCACTATGAGAGTCCAAGTGGTTTATGAGACCCTGCACCAATCAATAAGTAAATATTTGAAAAATAATAAAAGAATCAAATAAAAATAGCCTGATAGATCTAGGTTTCATATTTTCTATTTGAACTTTTCATTTACTTTTTTCCTTTCCTTGGTGACTGATGTCTGCCTCAAAGCTTATGGAATGTGTATGTCACTGTCTTGTCCTGAGGAACATTGGGTCCATCATAGTTGAGCAAGCTTTTGGGTCATAGTGGCCACTGTAAACTTCAGTGTGCACAGCAAGAAGCTTATAATAAATACGCATTTTGGAATGGAAGATTGATTTTGAAAAAATGTCAACATATTAATTTTTTGAAAGTAATGAATTTGGAACATTGTTGGCCTAGGTGAGAAGCCATGTACCACCTGACTGAGAACCAAAATGGCTTCTGTACACGATCATTTTAAATGTAAAATAGTGTTATTGAAATTGTGCCTCACAATGGTTCAAACAGTTCAAGCCATTTTGGTGATGTCATATACAAACTTAAAACAGAGAAAAAAATTTCTGAGTGTTTTCTCCAGCCATGTAGGTACTTTAAGCTGTAATTTCTACGTGGATAGAAAATAATGCCATACCCAAGGCTGATAGAATCAAAGTGCCGTATTAAGACTGCACAAGACTTGCTTCTGGGAATTACAGAATGCTCTGTCCTATTTAACATAGCATATGGACATAGCATATACTATTATTGTAGTCTTCTTTTTCTATTAAAATGCTAATGAATAAAAGGGATTTCATTTTTATTAAGAAGGTTAGAGGTACAAGTGTGCGAGAGTGAATTAAAAACAAACCTACTGGGAGAAGAGATAAAAATTCCAGACATCTGCATGACCCCTCCTCCCACATATCAAACTGGGAATCAGGAGTCCACAGGGAAGAAGGATATTAAAATACAAAAGAAAACAGAAGCCAAACTTCTACAAGAATCCTGGGCTACACCAAAAGAATTCAGCAAATGCAAATAATTTTCTTATCTTTTTCACAGTGTTGATATTTGTCAAACCCAAATAAACATATAGTGAGTGGTTTAATCTTGCTTTTTTTCTTTGTCATTTTTAGGATCTACCATATTTAAAGAAACACACAGTAGAATGAGCATTTCGTTATGCTGGGATTTTCCTGCTGATCCGCCTTTGGCTAATTCAATAGTCATTGTTGCCCCCTTCTGCCTGAAGAGGTGTTGCTGAAAACTGCTCTCGCCCAGATCTGCCGCCTGAGCCAGCTCCTCTCTTCTGGGTTGGGCTGTGCATCTATTTCGCAGAGACAGCCCCTCGCACGGCTAAATCAGGAGTCCCAAAAAGCCAACAGATGACTTTTCCTTTTATAATTTTTGTCAGAAAATTAGAAACTAGCACTTCTTCTAAAAATAAAAACGCTTTCATGCTAACAGCTGAGTTGTTTGACAGATTGTTTTTTATAACTATCACTAACAAAGGTGAATAACCTCAAAGAAATTGTGCTGCTTATTATAAGCCAAAGATGAAATAAAAAGACAAGTTTTATAAAATTGGAAGCTAGATGAGTAGGAGCAGGTGTATGTTTAAAACTGTATCCTTGGACCCTGCAAGATGGTTCAGGGGTCCAAAGCGCCTGCTTAGGAAAGCTTAGGCAAGCGCAGGGACCACAGTTCAATCCCTGGTACCACATGCTGTGCCAGCATCACCCCCAGGGCAGGCTGAGGCATAATAATAATAATAATAATAATAATAATAATAACAATTATAATAATAACTATATATTTATAGCATTAAGAGATTACAAAACTGGAAAAACTAAAAATTATCAAATTTAAAAATATTAATTAAAAACTTATTTTCTGGCCCTAAAACTCATTAGATTGAACTACTTTAATTCATAAAATTTAAGACTTTGAGGTGGGCAAAATAGCTCAGCAGACTAAAGCACCTACTTAGGCAAGCTTAGGCAAGTGCAGGGACTGTGTTTTGATCCCTGGCACCATCAGCTATGCCAGCCCTACGGGGAGTGAGCCAGCCAGAGTGTAGGCCTATAGCACAGGCCTATAAACCCAGCACTGAGGAGGCTGAAAGCAGATCACCATGAGTCTGAGGTATATAATGAGACCCTGTAACAACTAAATACATTTAAAAAAATAGAAAGCCAAGAATTTAAGACTCAGTTTAAAAATGTGTTTGTACATCCAAATGGATTATCATATACCTGTTCCACAAATCCAAAATACTGAGAGTAAGGAGCAATCTTTCGTCTTTTACTATTTTCTTATTCTATATTCATTTTCTTAGTAGATGATAATTGTATTTATTCTAAATGACAAACAAGGATGTGGAGATCCATCCGAAGCTCCTACAGCTAGCTCTTCAGGAAATCTCGTCCACTGTCGAATGCACACCATTTCTTCCCAAGCACACTGCCATTTCCTTAGTGGGAGTCATCCGTGATGAGCCCTGCCACCAGAAACCTCTCATGATGCTGGAAGGTTTTTCATATTTAATTTTGATATTCCAAAAAACATTTTCCACAGGTCCAATGCTTTATACTTACTATCAGAAAATTTGAAATTTTTTCAGTTGTTTTGTATGATATTCTACTTTTATGCTTTTATGTATGGGTAGTTTTTAAAGTAACAATTTTTCTAGAATGCTTTTAAAAATTATTTTCTTATTTTGGAAAAAAAATTTAAGATAGGCATTGCACTGTTTAGAAAGTCTTCTCATATAGTACTTTGCACATTCGTTCCTCTGTATAATGTATATGTTCTACATAATTACTTAGTGCATACCATCATAGCAGCTCCTATGTTTGCAATAAAAAAGTTTGTGCATACAGGAAATATATGAAAAATAATTATTGGTATCTTAGTAGAAAATATGATTTTTAGAGTATCTTCTTGTTCTCTTTTGATTTGTAAACATTGAAATACATATCCATCTGCCAGTTGATGGCTTTCTTAAGACAGTTACATTTCTTCCTTACATTCTCCTGTCCTTCCTGTAGTAATCGGAGTAGGAAAGGCTAGTTAATGAAGTAGTCAAGATTTTCTGGGGGCCAGTGAGATGGCTCAGCAGTCTGAAGCACCTGCTTAGGCAAGCTTAGGTAACTGCAGGGGCACAACATGCTGTGTCAGTCCCACCCCCAGAGCAGGCTGAGCTGGCCATAGTATTAAAAAAAAAACAGCAGAAAAAGAGATTTTCTAACTCAGATGAATATGACCACCAAGCTCAGGTCTCCTGCCATAGTGCTTTCCCCGAGGGCTCTTGTCTGACTGGTGCTCTGTGCCCCTGCTATGATGAAGTAGCTACCTTTCCACTTCAATTGTACTCAATGCTTTATTGCTATTTTTCATACACATATTTTTGTTTGGCTTACATACATTTAATATTTAACCTATATAGAAATAGCTATGAAATATATCAATTATACAGAAAACAAAATTAGAATGGCTTCCTAAATGAGCCAACACAGATCAGTGGTATAGTATGCTAGTGAGAAATGCTGAGGCTTATTTATGTGTCAGTTTGACCTAGGTACAAAATGACAAGATAGCTGAGATGATTGTAATACTAATTTCTATTTGTTTATTGAAGAGGACGTTAATGCTTAAAATTTGTACTTTGACTAATTTCGCACACATATGTCTGGTAATCTGAGCAATTATTTTGAAGACAATAAGGTGCAATGTAACAACCATTATTGAGCTCCTATCATCTTGTTTTTTGAAATTCTGTATCATTTCTAATGTTTTATTTATTGTATTTCTTCAAGGTAAAACAATGGCCAAACATCAGGTCCGGTTCCCGCGACTAACTTCCTGTCCCAGCCCAGCCCAAACCCCACTGCTGGGAGCTGAGCCTGCGCACCCGCCACGGGTAAGCCCCTGCGCCCCTCTGCCCCGCCTCTGCGTTCCCGTGACTAACTTCCTGTCCCAGCCCAGCCCAAACCCCACCGCTGGGAGCTGAGCCCGCG
>PVJA010014400.1:5257-47574 GCA_004027025.1 Myocastor coypus | reverse complement strand
GGCTGGGGAGATAGCTCTGAGGCACAAGTGCCTGCCTGTCAAGTGCAAGAAGTGCAAGGTCGTGAGTTTGAACCCCAGTCCCGCAAAAAAAAAAACAAAAAGTCTCAGTCTGTGTGGGGCTGGGAGGGTCCCAAGCACCTTCCAGGAACTGCAGGTTTTATTGAGTGAATCGGGAAGGCATCACTTCCTCTTAGTGACAGACTGTGGGAGGCCTTCAGGCCAGAAGAGGAATCCATGTCAATCCAGGATCAAAGGGACTGGCTTTGCCACCTCTTAGGGTTCATGGAGCTCCAGGAGCCCCAGAGCCTTTCAAGGCCCCAGGAAGGACCCAGCACTGCTCTGAAGGTTGATGTCATGGGATGGGTCCTCAGCCCAGGCCTCTCTCACCGGCTGCCACGTGGTCCCCGAGGCAGTCTGGGACCTTAGTTCTCAGGAGTCCAGAAACCCTCAGAACCACAAGTGCCCCTGTGAAAACTGACTCTTTTTGAAGCACCATCAACCCCAAGGCAGCTAGAAATGTCCCTGGGACTTTCCCCAGCTGCTGCGTGGTTTTCTGGCAGGAGAGCTTTCTGCAGTGTCCTCATGACTGACCAGACCCTGACAGGATGTGGGCTAGGGTCCCATCACCCTTCTCTTGGTTCCTGGGCCAGACTCCCAAAGAGGCCTCCCAGGAGAGGAGCGCCATGTGTCCTAGTGGGAGCCTCAACATCAGACTGGCCTCTGTGATTATTGTCTGTCACTTCCTGTCCGTCACACTTGCAGGCTGAAGCTGCATGACGCTAAAGCACTTGCCTCTTTAGCCAAGAGTAAGTTCTTCTGGGCAGAGGGGTAGACACTTCGTTGCAGCATGGCGACCCTAATGTTTCTCCCAGGGTGAGGCGATGCCTCAGCTCTAGGAGTGAGCTATAGGAGGGCCTCGGCGAGAGCCTTCCAGGGGAATAAGCAGGCGTGCCAAGGCCCTGGGACAGGACCAAGCTTGGAGTGTGGCGGAGGGTTCAGTGTGCTTGGTGCCCGTGGACGAGGAGGGAGGGACCCAGGAGGCTGAGGTGGTAAGCAGGGAGATTCCTGGAAGGGAAGTCGCTGAAAACGGCCTTTGTGTCTTCTAGCCTGTGTTCCCCACATGCGGCCTACCGCCCAGCATATAGTAGGTTTTCTTGGGCGTTTGTGGGACACACGCACATTCCTGCCTTTTGTCCAAAGGATCTCACTACTGCGAAGGACAGGGTGCTGGGCAAAGCCTAAAGCACCCTCCAGGGTTTCTCTCTTGATGAGCAGGGCATTTTCCTTTTTCTTGCTGACTGCCCACACTCTTCCCACCTCAGCGGCTATAAGCCTGTCTGCTTTTGAAGGGATATGTTTATGAAAAAGGGAAACTGATTAGTAAGCCCATCTTCTGGGCCCCAGGCCTGGGGAGGGCGTGTTCTACTGCAGAGACAAATAGCACATCATCCATCACTCTGTCACTGCATGCAGGGTTCACGACAGAGAAACTCACTTGGGTACACACTGCCCTGGCCAGACCACTGTTTCTGAGCCCTTGGTGGCCTTCTAGTCCCCATGCTTCCCATAGATAGAGCCAGGGGCTGGACCCAACAATGGCCCGGAGCACATTCTGTTGGACAACTTGTGTCCCAGAGCTCTGAGACATCCAGAGTCAGCTATTGTGGTTTCCCCAGCAACACATCATGACCCCTTGACTAGTCTGGCATCTCTCCCAATCCTAGGAAGGGTTTAATAAGACCTAGATCAGTGTGTGGTGCCAGTGGCACGGGTGGACCAGAGTTGGTCTAGGAGACCCTCAGCATGTTGTTTTGTTTTTTTGAGATAGCATCTTGCTTTACACTTCAGACTGACCTTGAACTCAGTATGTAGCCAGGCTGGCCTTCAACTCATGGTGGTCCTCCTGCCTCAGCCTCCCACATGCTGGGATTCCAAGTGTGTGCCCCTGTGCCTGGGGAGAGTGTTTTCTGGTTTACCCAGAGACATCACTTCTGTCTCTCCCCTGCAGGTTCTGATGCCAGTACCATTGAAATCCACACTGCAAGTGGGCCCTGTGGTGGAAGTGCACTGGGTGCTGTTCCCCAAGCCCAGGGTGACCTGTGAGCATGGGATAAATTCGACACCCCTCGTCATTAGACGCTGACCTAACCATGTCCTGCTTGTTCTGGTGTTCTTCCTTACGGGAGCAGACAGGACCTTGAAGAGCCACGTGTCAGATGGGCATCCATTTTCCCACCTCAACAACAACTCTGAGGCTGGGTATGACTTTCAGCAGAAGATCCACGTTATTGGCAGGGGAGCTAAATAAAATCTTTGTGATTGCAGAATGGCTTGGTGCCTTCCATTATGACATCACCATCATTCATTAAGACATCAGAGTTCCACACTATGAGATCATCATGACAGCATAATGGAAGCACCATCTCCGCAATGATATCACCTATGCTAGTTCTGGCTGTGACATCATCATTCCATATTATGACCTAAACGTTCCAAATCAGGAGGTCAGCATGATATGATAGAAGCACCATTGCCCTTTATGCCATCACCAAACTGACATCTGCCTGTGACGCCACCATTCCGTAGTATGGCCGGAGTTTTGCATTATGAGGTTACCATGACAACACAATTGAAAAAGCATCTCTCATCATGACATCACCTGCCTGAATTTAGCTCACTACACTGTTTTGCATGATGACCTCAGTGTGCTCCATTATGATTTCCCCATGGCATTATAATGCAAGCACCATCCAACTTTGTCACAACATTCACGCAAAGTAAATTTGTGACACCATTCTGCACTAGCCTCTGAGTTCTGTATTATGAAGTCACCATGACAATAAAGCACCATCCCACTTTGTTATCACCACCCAAGTTATAGCTGTGACATCACCATTCTGCATTAAGACCTCATGGTTCCTCATGAGGTCGCCATGACCTCATGATGGAAGTACCATTCACAATGAGGACAGCACCATTCTACATTATCATTGGAGGCCCAATTCTGGAAGTACCTTGCAGAAGGAACAGGGAAGTAGAACGTAGCAATGTACATAACTCCCTTGACCTGCAGTTCAGGCAAAGGACCCAACTGCAGACTCAGTGTTCACAATGTGTGGTTTTTTGTTTATCAGCTTGGCCTTAGTAAACCATTCTGGCCCCTGAAGAGCAAAGAAGGCTTAGAGCTAAATAGGACAGATGCTGAGCACAGGATCAAGATATTCTGTATATAAGCTTGAAGCAAAACAAACTCATTGCTGGATTCACAGTTCAGAACTGAACCTGTCTATTTTCTTTACATTTTGTCCTCAGCCCTTCTGTGAGGATGGGCAACCACACATCATGACCTCATAGGTCCTGATAATGAGTTGACAATGACATCATAATGGAAACAACATCCCAATTATGTTATCACCTGCCCAGGCTCCACCATGACTTCACCGTCCCACATTATGACCTAAGCATTCTCTGTTATGAAGTCAGCATGACGTCACAATCCCCTTGAGGTTACCATGACATAACAGAAGCAAAATCCACAGTAATGAAACTATCTGCCTGGGTTCAAGCTGCGATGTCAACATTTTGCATTATGATCTCATAGTTTCCCATTATGAGGTGACCATGACATCATAATGGAAGCACCATTCACCATATGACACCACACAGCCAGGTTCCAGTTGTGATGGCATCATTCAGAATTACGACCTCATAGTTCTGCATTATGAGGTCACCATGACATAATTCCAATGATGAGGTCAGTATGACATACTCCCCGTTATGAATTTAGGATGCTTTAAAATGGAAGTAACATCGACCATAATGGCATTAAGAGTTGGGGTTCAAGCTCAGACATTATCATTCAGCACGATGACTTCACACATGCCCGTTATGAGGTCAGGATGTCATCATAATCCAATTACAAGTTGACATCCTAATCACAACTATGATGATAAAGATGAAATCCCTGGCCAGATTACAGTTCTGATGTCACCACTGAGCCTGATGATTTCACTTTTTCTCATTAAAAATTCTCTATGACATCAAACTCAATATAAGCTCACCATGACATATTTGTTCATGGAGACATCATAATCCCTATTATGAGATTTTCAAGCCACCTCAAACTTGATGAGATAAGAATGACATCATCCCCATTATATAGTTTCTATGGTTTCATAATGGAAGCAGGATCCAACATGATAATATCACCTGGTTGGGTTATATCTCTGAAATCACCAGTCAGCAGTTTGAGCACATTGTTCTCCATTATCAGATCATCCTGACATCATAATCCCCTTTAAGAGGTTTCCATGACATTATATCCCTATTATGACATCACTGTAACATTAAAACCCCCCACTATGAAATCACCATGACTTCATAATCCCCATTTACTATGACATAATCCCTATTATGAGGTCACCATGGTTTCATATGGCAGGCAACATTCATCCTGATAACATCATCGGTCTAGGTTGCAGCTGTGATAACATCAGTCAGCAGTTTGGCCAAATAATTCCCCAATATTCAGTCAGTATGTCACCATAATTGCCATTATGAGGTCAACACAGAATCATAATCCTCTTTAAGAAGGCACCATGACATCATACTCCCCATTATGTGGTCTATCTGATGTCATACTCTACATTATATGCTCAGTATGACATGACAATCCCCACCTTGAGATCAACATGACATCATAATCCCAATTATGTGCTCACCATGACATAATATCTATTATGTTTTCAATGACACAATCCCAATTATAAGGTCAGCATAACTGCATAATCTCCTTTATGTCGTTCCTATGATATTACAATCTCCACTGTGAAGGTATCATGTCTTCACAATCCCCATTACAATTTGACCATGAAATTATAATCCCCAACATGAAGTAACTATCACATCATAATACCCATTGTGAGGTCACCATGACTTCATATGGGAAACAACATTCATCGTGACATGTTCCATCTAGGTTGTAGCTCTGACATCATCAGTGAGCAGACTGACCACATAATACCCCAACATTAGGTCACAATGACTTCATAATCCCCACTATGAGGTCAAATGAAACATAATCTCCAAAGTCCTCATAACAGCATAATGAAAACAAAATCTATGATGATGAAATGCCTGGCTGGGCTATACTTATGACGTCACCCTTCAGCATGATGATTTCATATTTCCTAATTAGGAAGTCCCCATGACATTATAATCCTCAATCTGAATCCCATGACAGCATAATCCTTGTTATGTGGTCACAATGACATCCTAATCTCCATTATGAGATGAGTACGACATCATCATCCCCATTACATAGTTTACAGGTTTCATATTGAAAGGATTCAATATAATGGCATCACCTGGTTGGCTTGCAGCTCTCATATCACTAGCTAGCACCATTCTGAATTATCACCTTGTAATTCTCCCTAGAGAGAACACTATGACATCATAATCTGAATGATGAGGTCACTACGACCTCATAAGCATCATAATGGAATTTTGATGCATTGAAAATGAAAGCAACATCCATCACAATGATATCAGAAGGGGGGCTTACAGTTCTGACCTCATCATTCAACACCATGACTTCCTACTTCCTCCCTAGGATGTCACAATAATAATTATAATCATGAATTCACCATGACACCATAATCTCCAAGTGACATCATCATCACCAATACGTAGTTTACATGGCTTCATAATGGAAGGAGGATTCAACAAAATGGCATCACCTGGTTGGATTAGAACTCTGACATCACCAGTCAGTAGTTTGGCTGCATTGTACACCATTATTAGATCATCATAGCATCTTAATGGAAGCACTTTCTAACATAGTGATACTAACTGTCCATCATCCAGTTATGGCTGCACCATTTGGCCATATGACCTTTGAGCTCCTCATGTGAGAACACTGTGACATCATAATCCCCATGATGAAGTCAGTATGACATAATCCCCATTATGAAGTTTCCATGGCTTGAAAATGGAAGCAACATCAACATAATGACATCAGAAGTCTTGTTTCCATTTCTGACATCAGCATTTAACATGAAGTCTTCCTATTTTTCCACTTTGACATCAGTATAGCACCATAATCACAATTATGAATTCACCATGGCACCATAATCCCCATCATCATTGTCACCTTGACATCACAAGCCCCCCTCATGAAGTCAGCATGATCTCACAATCATCATGATGTTAGCCCACCTATGAGGTCAGCATGACTTCATAATTCCCATTATGAGGTTACCATCACAATACCCATTATGAGGTCACTATGAAATCATAATCCCAAATATGATGTCTTATTGACATGGTAATCCCCATTACAAATTCACCATGCATCATAATCACCACTACGAGGTCACTATGACATTATAATCCCAATTATTATGTCTCCATTGCTGTATAATAGAAAAAACATCCACCATGATGTCATCTCTGGGCTGGGTTCCAGCTCTGACAGCTCCAGTCAGCATGTGGAACACATAGTGCCCCATTAGGAGTTCAACATAATATTATAGTCTCAATTTTGAAATCACCATGAGATCATAATGGCTGCAAAATCAAGCATGGTGATATCATAGGACATGGTCGAGCTCTGACATCAATGCACAATGACCTCATTCTTCACCATTATGAAGTTTCATGACATCAGAATAGTCATTCCAGTTACCATGCCATCATAAAGCCTATTATAAGATCACTACTGCATCATGATCCCCCTTATGAGATCACCATGACTTCCTATCGGTAGCCACATTCACCTGAATAACATCACCAGGCTGATTGCTGCTCTGACATCATCAGTCAGCTGACTGACAATATAATTCCCCAATATGAAGGCACTTCGACTTCATAATCCCCACTATGAGGGCAGGCTCTCTCTCTCTCTCTCTCTCTCTCTCTCTCTCTCTCTCTCCCTTTCCCTCTCTGTCTCTATCTCTCTCTCTCTGTCTTTGTCTTTTTGAAACAGGGCTTTGCTATGCAGTTCAGGTTTTGAACTTGCACTGATCCTCCTGCCTCAGCCTCCCAAGTGCTGGAATTACAGACATGAGCCACCATGCCCAGGTCTGAGGTCTCTTTGAAAACATAATCTCCATTATGAAGCTCCCATGACAGCATAATGGAAGCCACATCTACAATGATGAAATCCCTGTCTAGATTACAGGGATGCTGAAGTCACCATTCAGTATGATGATGTTACATTTTGAAATTATACTCTATGATATCATAATGCTCAATTTGAAGTCAGCATGTCATCATAAATTTGATTAAGAGTTTACCATGATATCATAACAGATGATATCACTGAGCCTTGTTCCATGTTGAACATCACCAGTCAGCAGGATGATGATGCCACCATGACATCAAAATCCCATACATCTGCCATGACATCATAATAAGAGCAAAATTGACCATGATGACACCACCAGTCCAGGGTCCAGGTCAAACATTAATACTCATGAGTTTGGTCACATTATTCACCATTATAAGGTTTCCATGACATCATAATACCCATTCCAAAATCACTATGTCACTGTAAACCCCATTATTAGATCACTATTGCATAAGGTCACCATTACTTCATAATCCCCAGTATCAAGTCTCTTTTATTAAAATAAAACTGCCATTATGAAATGCACATCACTGCAATATGGAAGCAACATCTAGGATGATGAAATTCCTGGCTGGATTACAGCTCTGATGTCACCGTTCAGCATGATTATTTCACATTTTCTAATTTGGAATTCTCCGTAACATCATAATCCTCAATCTGAGGTCATCATGACAGCATAATCCCTATCATGTGTTCACTATGACATCATAATGCCTAATTTTGAGACCAGCATTTTAAAACCAGCATATCTCCATTATGAGGTCAGGATGACATCACACTCCCTGTTATGTAGCGTCCACAACTTGCTAATGGAAGCTGCATCCAATATCATGACTTCACCTCATTGGGATACAGGTCTGACATCACCAATCAATAGTTTGATCACATTGTTCCCCATTATGAGGCTACCATGGCATCCTAATGGAAGCACCTTCCACAATAGCGATACTAATAGCCAGACTTTCAGATGTGATAGCATTATTTTGAATCATGACCTTGGAGTTCCCTGCTGTGAGAAAATCCCCATTATGAAGTTTCCATGGCTTCAAAATGGAAGCAACATCCAACATAATAACATCAGAAGGCTGGCTTCCAGTTCTGACATTACTATTCAACATGATAACTGCCTACATTCCCATTACGATGTCACAGTAACATCATAATTGTAATTATTAATTCACCATGACTCTGTAGTCCCCATTACAATGTCACCTTGACAACACAGTCCCCCTTATGAGGTCAGCATAATATCATAATCCCTATTGTCACTATGACATCACAATCCCCATTATGAGATCACTATGATACCATAATCTCCATTATGAGTTCACTATGACATTCTGATCCCAATTATGAGATCACTGACAACATAATCCCTACTATGAAGCTACCATAGCACTATAATGGAAGCAACATCCATTATGAGGACATCGCTGGTCTGGGTTCCAACTCTCACTGCTCCAGTCTGCACCTCAAACACATAGTACCCCATGAGGAGGTCACCATGACATTATAATCCTTAACTTGAACTCACATGACATCATAATCTCCATTGTAAAGTTACCAAAATAACCTAATCCCCTTTATGTGGTCCTCATGACATCGTAATCCTCATTATGAGGGTAGTGTGACATAATAATCTCAAATACGAGATTGTAATGACAGAGTCAAAATTATGAGGTTATTATGACATCATAACTCTACTAGGATGTATCTGTGACATCATAATCCCTATTATGGAGTCAACATGGCTCTATAATGGTAGCAACAGTCACTATGATGATAACACTGGGCTGTGTTCCAGCTCTGACAGCTCAAGTCACTCAGCGTAACACACAGTCCCCATTAGGATATCACCATGACACCATAATCCTACATTTGAGGTATATATGACATCATAATGGCAGCAACATTGAGCATCATCATATCACTGGGCCAGCTTCCTGCCGTGACATCAATATTCAGCAGTTTAGCCACATCATTCACCATTTGGAGGATTCCATGACATCATAATACCCATTCCAAAGCTACCATGCCATTATAGTCACCATCTTATACAATGAGATTAGTATTCACCATAATGCCCTTTATGAGGTCAGCATGACATATCAGTCTGCATTATGAGGTCATCATGGCATTATAGTGCCCAAAATAAAGTCACTCTGACATGATAATCCCCATTATGAAGTTTTTATGGCTGTATACTGAAAGTACCATCCACCATGATGACTTCACCAGGCTGGGTTGTAGCTCTGATAGCTCCACCAGCAGGTTGAACATATAGTCCCTATTAGAGAGTTACCATGACATCACAATCACAATTGTGATGTCACCATGACATCATAATGGGAGCAAAATCGACCATGATAACATCACCGATTCACGTTGCAGATCTGGCATCAATACTCAGCAATTTGACCACACTGTTTGCCATTTTGAGGATTCCATGATATCATAATGCTCATTCTGAAGTCCCCATGCCATCACAATTCCTATCATAAGGTCATATTACATCCTAATCCCCGTTATGAGGTTAGATTGACTTTATTTTTTAAGCACCATTCACCTCGATAATATCACCGGGCTGGGTTTCAGCTCTGATATCATCAGTCAGCAGAGTGACCATGTAATTCCCCAATATGAGGTAACCATGATTTCAAAATCCACACTATGAATTCCCTGTGTAAACATAATCCCCAGTATGAAGTCCCAATCACTGCATAATGGAAGCAACATCTATGATGATGAAATTCCTGGCTGGGTTACAGCTCTAATGTCACCATTCAGCATGATGATTTCAAACTTCCCAATTATAAAGCCTCTATGACATCATAATCCTCAATTTGATGTCATCGAGAAATCAGAATTTGTGGCTCACACCTATAATCCCAGCACCTGGGAGGTTGAGGCAGGAGGATTGGTGAGAGTTCGAGACCAGCCTGGGCTACAAAAGTGAGCTCAAGGCCAGCCTGAACTGCATAGGAGACCCTGTTTCAAAAACACACACACACACACACACACAAAGAAATCAGAAGTCATGAAGTCATCACTTCGGCATGATTTCATAATTCCCATTATGATGTTTGACATCATAATCCCGATTATGAAGTCATGACGACTTCATAATGAAACCACATCTAACATAATGACATCACCTGGTTGGCTTACAGCTTTGACATCACCAGTCAGAAGTTTGATTACATCGTTCCCCATTTTGAGGTCACCATGACATCATAATTGAAGCATCTTCTACCATAGTGATATTAACTGCATCACATCCAGCTATGATATCACTATTTTATATTATGACCTTGTAGTTCCCCCATTATGAGATTACCACGATAACATTATGCCCAGGAGGTCACGAATGACATAATGAAGTTATCCTGGCTTCATAATGGAAGCAACATCTACAATTATGACATCATCAGTCCGATTTCCAGGTCTGAAAGCACCAGTCAGAAGTTTGAACACATAGTCCCGCATGAGTAGGTCACAATGACATCATTATCCCCATTTTAAAGTAACTATGACATGATAATGTAAAAAAAAAAATCAACCATGACATCACTGGGCCATATTCCAGCTCCAACATCAACACTCATTAGTTTTACCACATCTTTCACTATTACTTTGATGTCCACGACATCATAATACTGATTCCAAAGTCACCATGCCGTCATAATCCATAATCCCCATTATGAGGTCATTATTACATCATAAACCCCATTAGGGCATCACAATTACTTCATATTTGAAGCAATGTTCACCCTGATAACATTACCAGGCTGCGTTACAGCTCTGACAATATCGTAAGCATACTGATCATATAATTTCCAATATGAAGTCACTGTGACATCACAATACCCATTTTGGGGTCATCATAACATCACGCTGGGAGCAAGATCAATCAGAATGACATGACTGGGCCGGGTTCCAGCTCTGACATCAATACTCAGTAGTTTGACCACATCATTCACCATTATGAAGTTTCCTTGATATCGTAATACCCATTCCAAAGTTACTATGCCATCATAATCCCCATTTTAATGTCACTACTACATCCTTATCCCCAATATGAGGTCACCATGACATCATAATCCCCAACTTCAGGTCACTCTGACATCATAACAAAAGCAACATCCACTGCAATGACCCCACTGGGCGGGTTTCTAGCTCTGGCATCACTTTCAGCAGTATGACTTCATAGTTACTCATTAAGGGTCACTATGACATCACAATCCCCATTATGAGTTCACCATAGCATCGTCATTGGAGCAACATCCACCATGATGACCCCATTGGGCTGGTTTCTAGCTGACATCACTTTCAGCAGTATGACCTCATAGTTAAGTGTTCATTCACTATGACATCACAATCCCCATCATGAAGTCAGCATTACAGCATAAGGGAAACACCATCCACCATGATGGCATCACACTCTGGATGTGACATCACCATTTGACATTATGACCTACTGTTTGGATATCATCAGGCCAGGTTCCTGCTGTAATACCACCAGTCAGCAGTATAACCTCATATTTCCCCATTATGTGGTTACCATGACTTCCTACTCCCCATTATGAAGTCTCCATATCGTAATCCCCGTTTGAGTTCACCATGACATCATAATGGAAACACCAGCTCTGACATCACCATTTGATATTATGACCTCACTGATTCCCCATTATGAGGTCTCCCTGACATCATAATTGAAACATCACCCACCATTATGACACGACCCCCTAGTTTCTAGGTACTGCATCACCATTCTACATTATGACCTTAGCATTCCCCGTTATGAGGTCACCATGCCATCATAATGCTCATTATGAGGTCACTGTGTGACTTCATAGTGACAACATCCCATCCCCCAAGGGGAATGCATTCCTCATAGGAAAACTCCTGTCATTTTTCTTTTTCATATATCTGCACAAGATCAAAGTGATACAGCATCTTCCAATCTTTGGCTGAGTCAAAGAAATGCATTTAAACTTTGAAATGTGCCCATGTAGCCAGGAGGCTGGCCCAGCAGTACCTGGGACAGACACCTGAAAACCAAAGGGCCAGGAAAGTCACGAAAAGTTGAAAGAATTCTTCAGTTTACGGATAACTCCATTCCTAGCCAAAGTCTTTTACTTTTATTTTTATTTATTTACTTTTAATAGTTTTTTTTTTTTTTTTTTTTTTTTAAGCTTGATCAGACTGACTAAACTGTGGGGGTGTGGATTGAACCACTATTCCCTGTACCTGATTGGGATTGCTCGAACAGGTACTTAAATCACTGAGCCAACCTGAAAGCTCCCCTAAAAGTTGAAATGGCCTTTGTTTTTTTTTTTTGGTCAGTCTGATGATGCCTTCAAAGCACTGTGTGGAGACTTGTAGAGCTGGGGATCGAACCCACATCCCCTTGTGCCTGACTGCATGCCCCTTCCTAGACAAAGTCTTTTTGCTAATGTGGTCATTACCTTTGCACTGACTGTACAACCCACAGGGGCTTTGAGCTCCTGGTGATCCTCCTGAGTGCTGGGATGACAGGTGTCCACCTGCTAACCAAGCTGAACTTGACATTTTAGCAGACCAACCCTACAAATCCCATTCTCTATGTGGTCCAGGCTGGCCTTAGGCCTCCCAATCCTGTTCCCCAGCGGAACTGTGTTCTGGCCCTGCTTACCTTGCCATAGACAAGCCAGCAAGCACCAGGACAGGGAAAAATCTATCCAGTCACACCTGAAGTCTCCCCAGTGGATCGGGTTTCACTTGATCCTCCAGTTCCACTCACTTCCTAAAGTGGCTTTCGGCTTTTCCTGCACAGGAATCAATCACTCATGATCAATGGACAATATGCACAGGTGGACACAAAGAGCTGTATTAAGACAGACAGACGGACGGACGGACAGATGGACAGACAGGCTCAGACATTGGAGCCATAAGCTTCTTCTCCTGAGGTAAAAGGTCCATATAAGGCCACAGCTCACCTGCATCGTGGCTGTGGCCACCAGATCCACAGCACAGCCACGCCATGCCCATGTTCTAGACGCTCCGCTGCCGGCTGACCTCCCACTCAAGGGTCTGTCCACAGGCGTGCTGTTGCTTCTGAAGTAGACTCTGGGGGCTCAGAACTTTATCCCAAGTTCACCATCTGGGAACATGTGTGGTCCACTTGGGGAAGGGGTTATAAAAAAAAAAAAAAAAGCCCAAACAAATAGACAATACTAGGGATGGCTTTCTCCTAAGGAGGACAGCTGTTCACATGCAAGTCTGAGGTCAACAGTTTAAGACCACGTGTAAGCACCCTGTGTCCTGGGTGTCTTGTCCCTGAGTGGCACATTTTCTCTTGTGCATGATTTCCATTTGCTGTATCGCAGTTCCTGAGGAACAACTGCCTATTCTCTCTTCCCTCTCCCTTCCTTCCTCTCTTCTTCCCCTCTCTCCCTTTTTTTTTTCCTCACAGCGCAGGCGTGCAGGAGGTGGGGCCATCTCTTGTTTTCTAGGTCAGGGTTGTTCCCCTGACCACACTGGCTACCGAAGCACTCCTCAGGTTATTTCTATCATCAAGTGACTGGAGAACATAGTTGCAATGCGGACACTCTTGGAACTGAAGCCACCCGGGGTAGAGCCCACAGGGTCCCTGGTTATTTCCCAAGCAATTACCCACAGAGCCCACAAGTGCAGGGGTGGATGCCCACCCTCGGTTCTGTAGGAGCACATGGAGATTCAGGGTACAAACCAATGCATTAACACCTGGCATTGGGAACACAGGAGATCAGCACAGAACGAGTGTGTAGAAATGTTTGTGCTCTGCGTGACTCTAGTGTCCAGGCCATCCTGTTCCATGCAGAACTCCAGCTCTTCTAATGACTCAGGGCTAAGCCCTTGAACACAAGCTCTCAGCAAACCAACCTGTTAACGTGCGAAAATGTGTTTGCTCTGCCTTTTAAAAAATGAAGTGAACCGAGCAAAAGGAGGTACACTGAAACACAGGCTCCCTTCAGGTAGTGAATGACCTAGGATAACCAGGAGCTGTGGTGCATGTCTGTGTGGATTCCACTTCACATGACTGCCTGCCGCCACCCTGGGTCATAACCATCACAACCGCAGCAGAGCAACCCTACTCTAGTAACACAAGAAAATAAAGCCACCAAAATGAGCTTTCTACCTGGACCCTGGCCACGGGAATGTGCCCGGTTCCTTGATGTTAGCTTGAGATAAAGCAGGTACCTTTGGCTAAGATGAAGTCCCTGTGTTCTAGATTTTTCATGATCCCCATTTTCGATCCTAGTGGCAGAGACCCAACTGTCCCCGTCATTGTGCCGGGCCACACATCCTGGGTAAGTCTCTGTGCAACCCTCGCTTTGTCTGCTTCTTTCTCTTGCACTGCTGAACTAGGGAGGCAATCCTTGTGTAGGACCGCCAGTCCACGACACCTCCTGCCCTCTCCCACTTCACAAAGCAATCCTGCGTCACTCAGGTTGGCTCTGAGACAATGCTGAGTTCTGGGTTCTTACGCCAGCATTGATATGGGCTCAAGAATTACAGAGGAAGATGAACAAAACAAAACAAAACACAGGCACTAAGTTCTCTAATATCAAAATAGAGTAATTTATTCAAGACACTGAATATGATCTGTTGATTCTCTCTGGAAACAAATGAGCTATGACACAGGGTGATTTTTTTTTTCTTCTCTCCAACAGCGTGAGGGATGAGGGGGGTGGGGATACAGAACAAACTGGGGGCAGGGATGCTGTTGAACAGAATCTGGGAAAGGCTGATAGAGAACCACCTCTGGCTGTATGTCTGACACAGACAATAAAAACTGCAGAAGCCAGAATTCAAAACTTCAGTGAGCAGTAGAAGACACTTCCGTATTTGACAAGAAACACAATGGAAAGCAAAAGAAAGGTGGAACAAGAGGTTAAAAAAGAAACAAAAAAGAACGGAGCAGATCCTTACATTGGACAAAGTGCATTGGACTCGGTTGTGTGACGTACGCTTGAGAAAGACGGAACAAACGGTCCGGTCCTACAGCGGGCGTTGGTGTTGTGCACCGTCCGAGAGGCGAACCCCACATGGAGCCCCTGTGGTCTTCCCGGTGCCCTGCAGGGCAGCCCCCCCTTTCCCACACACGTGCTGGACAGGGCTCATGGTCATTTCTGTCTGCTTGTGAGGGTACATTTGGTCACTCAGACTGAAGGATTCCTCACGATGACATAAGAGCTGTAGACCATGTTAGGCAGCGCGATGCCTGGGCACTTGACTTCAAAGCTGAGCCCATGGGCTCCAGAGGCCAGGGGATGCCTCTGACCCATGCTCTGCTACACGGATGGATAGGCGGGGAAACAATGGCCCTCTTTCCAAGAAGAGCCGACTTGTCAGGCTCACCATGCTGGGTGCCACCCAAGTGTGATGAGGCGGCGGTCCCACTCACCTCAGGCGGGAGACCCAGCCCTGGAATCTGGGCCAAGATTGTCTAGAGTCCCTTATCTGACGTCCCTGTCACCACCCACAACAGATCCACACAAGCCATATCCAGAGCACAGCCTGCCCGCTGCCAGCTGCAGCTCCGTGGAGATGAACGTGTATTTCTCTGGGAAGCTCTAAAGGTTATTATGTCTATCTGTCATCCCAAAGGCCTGCATCCAAACTGATACGTCCTAAAAGTGGGGACACCTGCAGTGTTGGAAATGGGGGCCCAGGAACTCACAGAACTTGGGCTTTCCCTGTTGAGTGTTTAGGTAACAGGGCCCACATTCAACACTCCATTAGAAAACAAGGCCCTTTAGGCTCTCTTTGCCCTTAGGTTACTTCGTAAGGTCTAGTGCTCGCTAGCTTGCCTGGCTGGTCCCTGTCACCCATTTCCTGTTCTGTGGGTGGACCCCACTTTCTGAATAGCACCCCGCTTCAGTGGAGTGCAGCGCACCTCTCCCACCACACCCAGGGCCCTTCCTCGGCTCTCAGGAAGAGGCCTGGCTTACAGTCTGCCCCTGTTGCTCGGACAGGGACACACTGTAATGACAAGCGTACAAAGGTCACCCAGATCCAGCAGAAAGCAAACAGTCCCAGGGACACAGAGCTGTGTTTCACTTTTAAAAAATAGTAAAGATTTGTCATTAAAAAAAAAAAAAAAAAAAAAATTCTCTCCTCATCTCCAGTGAGAGAAAGAAACAATAAAGCCGGTGGATGGGATGGGTGACGTTGCACCTATAAAATAATTCATCTTCAGGGCTGAACGTCTTCCTCCAGTGTTCACGCTTTGTCACTAGACGAAGTGACCCTCCAGAGCCTCTCAGGTGAGTCTCACAGTGGTGCAGTGGGCACGTTCTTGGTGGCAGGCCTGTAGGCGGCCTCTTCCCTTTGCTGCTGGCTACCCTCCACACCACTGGAGGAGAAAGCCAAGCTACCTCCGACTCCGCCTGTATCTTCTTAAATGTCTGTGTTTTTAAAATATGAATCACACAAAGCTCTCTATGTCTGATGGCCATTTCTGGATTTTAAAATTGCTTTAACATAAAAATATTTTTTTTTCTTTTTCCAAAAATACTCCAGGCTTTCTCTTATAAGACTTTTTTTTTTCTCCTGTAAAAATTCCCCCTCCCCGCTTTCTTACATAAAGCACTTATTCTGCGCTGAAAGTGCCCTTTGTGACCTCAGATGTGAAGAACTGTGACAAAGGGACAGGTGTGTGAGGGGAGGGGTGCAGGGGAAAGGGAGGGAGAAAGCTGTCCATCCATGGTTCAGTCCCCATGTCCATGAGGCCGCGTCCCCCACGGGTGTCACGAAGGGCAAGACCACACCAGACAAAAGAAAACCTCACAGAGGGGGACAGTGGTGGGGTTGGGGGAAACGAAACGACAAACCCCAAACGGATACCATCTCCAACCAAAGCCTGCAGATGACAGGGATACAGCAAATAGAAAAACCACTGAACAAAGAAGCCTCTAGAAAATAGAAAGTGTTGGGATTACAAAGTTGCACGTCTCAGGGGTACAAACCGGTCTTTGAACACACCTTTTGGGAGACCAACTGTGGAGTCCAAACTGATGGAGGCTGGGGGTATCCAAGAGGGAGGTGTTCCTTCCCCTTTTGGTTTATCACAGCATTTCATTTGTTTTCTGTTTTTTTTTTTTTTGGCACAGCTTTACGCACGCTCAGCCAGCAGAGCTGGCTGTGGGTGGAAACCAAGCCACGGGTGCCTTCACTCTTCCCCGGCAGGACGTCCTACGTGGAGACCATTCTCCCCCCTCGGTATGACTGTGTATGCTTTTGGATTTGCTTGGTTCTTAAACTTCTGGATGAAGATTTAAAAAAAAAAAAAAAAAATTCAGACTCCTGTGCCCAGGGAGGAGCTGACGTCAAAGCACGCTCTAACCCAAGTCACGTTCACGCAGTTCTGGAGCGGACAGTTTGGAGCGTGCTGCAACGCCATGCATCCACAGCTGGGCCATGAGAATGCTTTCTTTTCTCTATAGTATTTTGTGTTTACTTTCGTAGATCCAAAACACATACCTGGAAGGAAAGATGGAGCGGCTGTTACTTGGAGGAGCACCGTAGCATGCCTTCAGAACACACGACAGTGTAACTACGGCCCTGGGACCACACCTGGGACAGTCACAGATGTACTGCTACAGTTTTATGCGGATGGCCCTGGGACCACAGCTGGGATAGCTACAGATGAATTTACAAATAAAGTTTATTGGGACAGTCATGAGGGCCAGAGTCTCTAGTAACAACAGGCCAGTTTATGAACATCTGACCCACCACATTCAAGCACACAGCATCGAGTGGTAAAGTTGGGTCAAGAAAAGTTACTGAACCTCCTAGGTGTCCCACTGGACACAGTAGGGCCCTTCAGGAGGAGAAAAAGTGTCTCCAAGCTTCTCTAATGTGCCCCGGGGCAGGGCCTTCTGGAAAGGACAAAGAGAGGGCTATTCCTGAAGTGGTGCCTTCCAAACACAGGCTCCCGCCCCACCCTCTGCGCTGGCTGGGCACCTGCTGTGTCTGATGCCACTCAGGCACCAGCTGCTTGCATCTGTCTGCCTCCTGCTCCTGTCCCTGTCTGTCAAGGGTGTCACTTACAGAGCCATCAGATGCGCTGGCACCCACTTTATCGCCCCGAGCATTCCAGCACACCTCGAATATGCCACCTGTGCCTCGGTAGCTGTGGACCAGACTTCCGCTCTGCAAAGCAATGAGAAGCCATTGTCACTTGTGGTGCTGGGAGATCCTAAGGGCTGGGGTGTGGACTGGGCTGCCCTCCCCACGCCCTGTGTTTGACCAGGAAAACTTCTAAACACGGAGAAACTGGAAGGATGATTTCCAGTACGGTGGAGGCCTGTGGCTCCCCAATGTCAACCCTGTACCATGGCTCAGCCTGGACCCCTGGTGTTGGCAGTCAAGGTCTGATGGCGCCAAGTTGCCTTGGACAGATGCGCCATGAGACCCATTCTTGGCTGGTAGGGAGCTCTGGCTCGGGGTGCCCCTCCGGCTTTTTCTCTTGCAGTGCTGAATGTTGTACATGCAACCAAGTAAGCAAGTATTCCTTCTTGGTTTTGCCTACACTTTCTTAGACATACATGGCCATCTGAGACTCTTCTGTCACCAGAGGCCTGGAATGGCTGCCTCCTATCCTGCTTCTCTGTGCCTGGAGAAAGGGCAGACTAGCACTGACATGCCCCGAGTTATGCAGGCTTGGGAGTCTGGCATTCCTGCACATTCCTTCCTGCCCAGACGGGCTCCACGGTGGTGCCAACCGAGTTGGTGAGTCAGCTAAGCATGGAGAAGTTGGAAGGATTTCTCCCTAGAAGGCTTCCATGAAGGGACACGCTACCTGCCTCCAACGGGAGTACCTCCCAAGAGAACAAAACAAAGCAACCCCTTCCCTGGGCACAAGGCAGATTCGTTGGCAGGGACTCCAAGAAAGCCAGGAGAAGGTGGTGACTCTCCCCAGCTGCACACGGTGCTTAGCCCAGTGCTGAGCCTGAGACCTCATGGGCCACAACCCACATGGCGCTCACAGGCATGCTTTCCTGAAGAATTCAGCCCCAGTGCTGGGGAGGTTACCTGCGTGTTCCAGATGTGCACACACTTGTCAAAAGAACCACTGGCCAGATACTTCCCATCGGGGCTGAAGGCCACGCTGTAGACGGGCTCCTGGTGCTTGGTGAGTGTGTGGATACAGACGCCCCGCTCCACATCCCACAGCCGCACCGTGGAATCAAATGAAGCGCTGGGAAGGGAGCAGACAAAGCATTTCCAAGCGTTTCTGCAGCACAGGCCAGCTTGCAGGGGCTTTCTGTTTTAATTTTCATGGTCTTTACATTGCAAGTCACAATAAACTAGTGAACATTTTTTTTTTCCTTGAAACATAAACCAGTGGTTCTCAACCTTTCTAACGCCGTGACCCTGCAATACAGTTCCTCATGTTGCGGTGACCCCAAACCAGAAAATAAGTTTGGTGGCTACTTCAAACCTGTAATTTTGCTACAGTTATGATTCAGAATGGCTTTAGGCAACCCCTGTGTTTTGGTCATTTGACCCCCACTGGGGTCGTGACCCACAGGTTGAGAACGGCTGACATAAACTCATATGCATGGAAAACAAAGGCTATAGTCATATACCTTCCCACCCCCCAAAAAAATTTTATTAGGGAAACACATTGCTGTCCATATTCATGTTTTTTTTTTTTTTTTTTTTTTTTTTACTTTCTATCATTATGAATGGTAACTCCTTCTGCAGAACACTTATGTTTTCTAATATACTCCTGCAATTTTAAACCTAACCCTCTCTTAGTAGCTAAATGAATGTGTCTAGTTACAATCAGAAGCAAACTCCCAGCAACTGTGGGTACATATTTAACAGAAATTTTAAGCCCAGAAGAATTGATACTCAGTCACATCTGTGTACAAGATAACACTGCCAAGTACTGCCAGTGTTAGTCGTTGTTCAGTTTGGAAGGACAGAATATGTATGCATCACCAAGTTGTTATCTTTGGCACTGGAGGTCTCTTTTATTTCTCTTTGTGTGGGGTCTCACTATGCAGCTCAGACTCGTAGTGATCCTCCCGTTTTATGCCTCTGTAATGCTCGGATTATAGGCATGCGCCTTCACATGCAGAGTCTATTTCAGCCTCAGTGTACCTGGGGGGGGGCAGTGCCAACACAGCATGCATCAAACCCTGGCCCCTGTGTTTACCTAGGCAAGCGCTTAGTCCACTGAGCTATCTCACTAGACCTTGGAGGCCTTTTTTACACTTGTGACGGAAGGATAATTTATATTCCTAACGAGTGCCATGTGACATAAAAGTACCTTCTGAAGTCTCTAGTGTGTGAGACTACCATATCAATTAAAGTGGATTTTATGACAGTTTTTTGAAATAGGAGAATTTGGGGGGCTGGCAAGATGGCTCAGCGGTCTGAAGTGCCTGCCTACTCAGGAAAGCTTAGGCAACCACAGGGACTGCATTTGATCACTGGCACCACATGCTGTACCAGCCCAACCCCAGGGCAAGTTGAGCTGGCCATAACACAAACAAACAAACAAACAAATAAATATTTAAGAAATATAGTTAAATTAAAAAAAAAATTATGGGACGGTGAGATGGATCAGCAGTCTAAAGTGCCTGCCTGCTTAGGAAAGTTTAGGCAACCACAGGGACCACGATTCCATCACTGGCACCACATGCTGCGCCACCCCTGCCCCCCAGTCAGGCTGAGCTGGCCATAACACAAATAAATAAAGTTTAAAAGAAAAATTGCAGAAAAAAAAAGAAAAGAAAGAAAGAAACAGGAGAATTTGGGCCTTTGGGTTATCCTGGCTGAGCCACTAGGGAGATGCCTGAATTCCTTCCCACTGCTTCCACAACAACCATCCTTACTGCTCTCCGCCCATGGGTCACCTCTCTCACAATCCCCTTCTCTGGAAGACCCAGAATAGTCCTGCCCCCGACACTTCCTGCTAACCAAGTATCCCTCCTATGTGTTGGCTTCTTCGGGTTAGACAAGCATCTACGCTCCTTACAGCCAAGCCCCAATGACAGACAGCATGGTTTCCAGACCATCCTGCTTCATGGTTTCGGTCTCAGAATCTTCTCATTAAAGTATCAAAGGGAGAGTTGGGGTGCGGCTTCCCCACTGGGCTCTTGCTTAGCCTGGGTTCCCGCCCCAGCACTGTAACAGAGAGTAAAACAAAACCAAGTGGGGAATGCTACATTCCTGGGGTCCTGGCCAGCACCAGGATGCAATGATTCTGTCACCCAAGCAAAGGGGATGTGGCCTGGGGTGGTCACCTCTGTCCTTGATGACCACTCTTCCCCACTGCTCGGGTGACTGACTGGCTGGCTGCTCGCTCCTTCGATGGTGTTTTGCTGGGTTCACCGTACAGAAGACCGGGCAGATCCAGTTGGAACTGGGGGATCCTTACCACCATTGCCAACAGCTGTGAGTCGAGCTCCGAAAACCAAGCCCAAGGCCCCAGCTAACCTCATCCTGTTTCATGGTCTGAACAAAGAGTAAAGGGTCTGAAGCCGGGAGCCAGGCCACATCTCTCCCACTGACCTCCCTGTTAACATGATCCTCACCTCAAATAGACCTAGATGTCCCCTCCTCCTGGCCTATTTCACATCTGCAGATCCAGCTGGCTACAGATCATAAAAACCCCAGTGGGCTGGCATGCTGGCATAGCACGCAGGCAGGCACGCAGGCAGGCACGCAGGCAGGCACGCAGGCAGGCAGGCACGCACGCACGCACGCACGCACGCACGCACGCGTGAGGCCCTGAGTTTCATCCCCAGCACCACAGGGCAAGCAAGCGAGCAGATCCATAAGCAAACAAAACCACCACCAGAAAGAAACCTTGATAGGAAGTGTGTCTATACTGAACACACAGAGACATGATGTCCCAAACCCATATGACACCACAGGTGCATGTTGGCACTGGGTAGCGGTGGCAGGCACCCTGAGACGACTTTAAGTATCAAGCACACAGGTTCTGTGCACATTGTGGGCCACTCAACACCCAGGCTCAGCTCCCTGTGTTGTTCTAATGGTGGCTGGAATCGATCCTATGATGACCCAGGCAGGGATGAGGCCGTTTCTGTGCAGCTGGCCCTCTCTGGCAATGCACCTCTCTGTGTAGGGTGGAAGGATTGTGACCCTCTGCCAACACCTTCTGGGAACCTGTCTACTCTTAGCATAGGATCTGCTTTCCTGGCCAGGCTACTGACCCAAGGGCAGGCAGCCGAGCTGAGAAACAAGACTCCGGGGCCCTGCCCTTCCCTTACCTTGCTAGCATGATGTTGGCATTTGGGTTGCTGGTGGCGGGCCCAGTGGGACTCCACTTGATGGTATATATCTCCTTGCTGTGGGCTTGGAGATCGTGCACGCACGTGTCCTGCTTCATACTCCAGATCTAGAGAAAACATTGGGGGTGAAAGAGGCAATACCATCTCTTGCGAGACGCCCAACAGCTTGCATGAAGGTGCCAGCCGGCAAATCAGCTGCTGGCTGCCCAGGAAGGGGCTTACCTTTAATGTCATGTCATCAGAGCAGGACGCTAGCAACATTCCAGAAGGATCCCATTTGATGGCATTGACCTCATTCTGCAAGGGAGCAGAAAGGGCTTTAAGAGACCCAAACGCTGTGAGTCGCTGTGGTGCCCATTGTCCACCAGGGGGCCTTGGAGCTCCATGATTCACCCAGATATCCAGGAATCCTTCCCACAAGCCTGTGTTTTTTTCTTTTTCTCACTTTGCCTTCTTTTTGCTTATAAAAAGGTATAGCATCTACTACATATAACCAGTCATGCACAGCCACATTTAGTTAAGGAAAAAGTCTATGAGGAAACAAGCTCCATGAAGAATTCCCATAACTAAGAGCAGGAAATCCAGCTTGGGACCATGACGCTTCTGTGCATCTTAGCACGACTGCCGCCGCTGCGCTGTCTAAATGGCTGTCAGCCCATGGGGTGAACGCGAACACAGAAATGGCAGACAGGGTGAGGATTCAGGCAAAGGAAGGAGACTGGCCCACAGCCGGGGAAGTGGAGGCAGGAAACCCTCGGCTAGGGAGGCCTGCTCTCCCAGGCTCTGGGGGAAGGTCCCACGGGGCCGCGGGTTGGAGAGAGGGGGCCGAGTATATACAGGAGCCGCTGCAGCCTGGGTTCCTGGAGTATGGACAGAGTGAGGTGACTCAAAAGGGTATGTGTATGTGAGCGTGTAGGTGTGAGCGTGTGCGTGTGCCCAGCAAGGGACTTCCTAGAGAGGTGACCAACACTGCTAGGACAGCACACCTACATCACACCTGCTGTCTGGGCTTAAGACATGGCACACACAGAAATTGCTTTCTGAATAATGCCACGTTCCCAAGAGCTCTGGTGCGATACAAATGAGATGGTCATGCTCCTTTCTAGGGACACTAAGGTTAGAGTGGTGTGGAGTGACAAGGCCACATCTGTGCTCCACGTGGCACAGCTGGCTGTGAAACGCGAAGAGGCACCTGAAAAGCCATGGGGACCACAGCGCCAGAAGACGGGGGGCTATGGGACCTGTGGCAGTTATTCTGCTAGCATGACTGCGGTGGAGTGCCAAGTGGTGGCCCAACCTGGTATATCCAGCTGAACCGACCTAGTGTGGGGCTGGGGGTGGGGGGCCCACCTGAGGGATGCTATCTGCAGCATAAGAGTCAGAATTGGAGAGGCCATCAGGAAAGCTGGAGAAATGGCTGGAGGTACTGGGAGCTGCTGGTTCTCTTGGGCTGCTCTGCTTCTGCTGCAGGACCTGGTCGTGCAGGCTTTCCTGATGAACTTGGCCGTTCTTGTCACTGGAGGAGCTCAGGACCTCATGGCCACTGAGAATGGCTGTCGTCCATTTGGGGGAAGCCTGGTCCTCACCCTGAGCATCGCTTCCAGGCTCCAGAGGGGAAGACCGTGCACTGCCCCGCCTCATGGAGAAACTTGTCCCGCTGGCTTTCCTGATGGGAACTCAGCTTTCCTCCTCACTGGAAGAGCTCAGGAGCTCACTGTCACTGAGGAGTTCTGGTTCTTACTTTGGGTGCTGCTTCCTGGCTGCAGTACAGATCCCTCAGCCCAGTAGCACAGATCCTACAGCCTGCTGGCACAGACTTTCTAGCTTCCCCCACTGACCTTTGGGACTTCCCAGTGCAGATCCATGAGGCGGGCCTGCATGAGACATTGTAGTGGGCTCTAAGGCTCCAGCTGGACTCATGGGAGAGATGGTTGTGGGCTCTAGGTCTTCAGCTGGACTCATGCAAGGTATTAGGATGCAGGCTTTTAGCCGGCTACTTTGGCCTTCTTACACTCTGTGGACGGATCTCCTGTACCCTTCGTATCTGCCTCTTCGTTATAAAATAAATGCCCTGTATTGTGTTGTTTCCCTTGCAAAACCCCAAACCATGACAACAATAGTGACTTTTTTTCACTCTATGCCTCCTCGGCCCTATGGCCACAGCCGCAGGCACTGTCAGCCACCCTGAGGCCACAAGTGAGGCACCGCCAATAGGAAGCAGCAGCAGTGGGAGCGACTTTGCAAGATCTCTGCATGAGGGCCTTGGCAGATACGGGGAGGTTCTGGTGTGAGAGCGAGGCTGCAGCTGAAGGCGGGGCGCATTTCACACAGGGCTGGGAAGGCGTGAGGTGCTCAGGGGGTCTTTGTGGATCCTGAGGATGGACCTGCCAGCTACTGCTACTATTGCTCCGCGGGGGCACTTTTGTGATTTTCGTCTTTAGCTCCAGCTAGGGCTACCCGTGTCGTTCTCCCTTGTATTTGTCGTTCTGGGAGCTTGCTGTGTCTTGAGTTGAGTGTTCATGCTTTCCACAGCAGGAAAACTTGCGTGTGGTTCCACTCCATTACCCGCTTCCTTTCTGTGCTTTCCAGACATGCAGTATGTGGCACTGTCCCATCGGCTGTGAAGCCGCTGCTCACTGTTGCAATCGTTAGTGTTCTCTGAATAGGCCCGTCCCTGAGATCTTTTTTTTTTTGTTTCCTCGTTTTGTCTTTTTGAGATAGGGCTCACCAGGCAGTTCAAGCTGAGCTCACTTGGTAGCCCAGGGTGGTCATGAGCTCACAACAATCCTCCCGGGATCACAGGCGTGCCACTGTGATCTTTCCGTAGGTGCAGTGAGTTGACCTTCTATGATCTCCAACCTTGGTTAAACCCTCCCACTAAGATTTTCACCCCAGACCTTATCCATCTAGTTCTCAAGTCTGTTTCCATTCTATAAAAACACTGATTTTCATTTCTCTGGACATGTTCCATCTATTCGTTTATTACGAGCACCTTTTCCTTCACGCCTTCACACACTCTCATAGCTGCCTTGAAGTGTGTGTTGGGTCAGGCCAGCATCTGTTTTGCTCACTTGCTACACCCATAGTGCGGCTGACCAAATGATTTGCAGGAGCCTAAACGGCCCAGCAGGCAAGGGCTAAATAACAGCTGTCACTGCCATGTCTGCCGTTGCCCCATCTTAGGTATCAAAGAAACTACATCACATACACGCGCATGCACACACACACGCACGCACACACACACGCGCACACACGCACCTATGCTCGCATCTAGTGGAGGTCAGGTCACCCACTTACCGTGTGTCCCTGGAAGGTCTTGACTGGGCGGTCGCAGCCGAGTCTGCACACATGGATACACATGTCTGTGCTACAGGAGGCGAAAGTAGTATTGTTCTGCCAGTCCACATCGAGAGCCGGTGCTGCGGGCAGGGCAGAGGGAGGACACCTGTAGTCTGTCACTGTGCACCGCCCGCGGGACTCGGAAACACTAATGCATAACCAAGAAGCCTCCTCTGGTAGCAATGCAATCAGGAGCACCCCCAACAGAGTGAACATAGGTTCTTCCCTCCAGAGACCTGAGAGGCTCACCCTAATCTGCTGCCTCTGGGGAGAGACCTGGGGCCACCTCTTGAGTCCCAAAATGTGCTGTACTTCTGGCTCCCCCATCTGGCCCAGAAAGAGAGGAGACAAGCACAGGGCAGTGTGCTTGTGCTGCTGGGGTCACTGGGTTTATTTTTAGGAGAGGGAGCAGCCTGCACAGTCTACGTGCAAGATACTTCGATGAAACAAATCTGCCATGCACTCATGCAGCCCATGGCTTGGCGGGGAACTGGTCTCCCAAGAGGTCCCTGGAACACAGTGGTTGTTGGTTAGTGGTACAGTGCAGCACAGGCCTGGGAAGGGGCATCCTCTTCTTCCCCAGCTCCTTAGGCTTTCTTGTGCCCACCACCAACCACGGCTCCATGCTATGCTACGTCTTAAACCCCTGCCTTCTCTGGACACTTGACCACTTCCTGTTTCCGGTGTGCTTCTTTAGTGAGGGCAAGACAACGCCCAACGGGGCCACCAAACCTCCTTGGTATCTGCATACTGTCCTGCTCACAGTTCTCATCCTTGGCCTCTGGCCTCTTTTTTGGAGAGTTACCACCACCCCAACCCACCATGACAGGCCAGGGAGCCACTGACTTGGCTCGTGTCAGCCCCAGGGGCCTTTGACGTCACCCCTCCCTTCTCCCCAACACCCTGGCAGCTAATTAGCCACTTCCAAGGTCAACCTACGGGTAAACCGCAGCAGCAGCAGCAGCAGCAGCAGCAGCAAACTCACCCGAATGAAAAGGAAACTGCTGCTTGGCTTCGCCTGTGTGGGCGTCCCAAATTATCGTGGTCTGTTTAGCAAACAAAGGGAAAAGTTAGTAAGCTCTTCTCACCAACAATCCCCCAGAAAATAGATCATGGAAGAAAAAATAAAACAAACAAACAAAAAACATCAGCCTGTTTTCCTTCCAAATCATCATGGTCCAACAGAGGCAGGTGGGAGTCATGGGGCTTTTTATATAAACATCAAAACAAACAAACAAGCAACTAGTGAAGTTCACTTGAAGAATTTAGTTTGTCCCAATACAGGCAACATATTATTGCTCCCACATGTAGTTGGTATAAAAACATCAATTAGGGCAGAGGAGATAGCTCAGAGGTCTAAGTATCTGCCTGGCAAGTGCAAAGACCTGGGTTCGACCCCTTGGTACTGCACGCTGAGCCAGCCCTACACTGTGCGAGCCGCTGCAACTGGGTGTGGTTGTGCAAGTTTCACTACTGGGGAGGCTGAGACAGGAGGATCACTACAAGTCTGAGCTACATAGCAAGAACCTGCACCAAACAAACAACCAAACAAACAAACAAGAAAAATATAAATGAGATGTATGCCATTCCTTGTAGTTTAGCCCTGGGGTCTGAAGTGCTATATGTATTTTACCTTAATGAGAGACACAATGATTTTGTCCAGCTACCTGTGCTGGCTGTGTGGGACAGAACAGGCTTAAGTGACACTTGGCAAAGCTACCAAAATGGGTGGGGGGAGGGGTCTGCCTTCCCACAAATTTAAGAAACCGTGGGAAAACAAGTGGTCACAGACATGTGGCACATACGGTGCGGCAGGCTGTCATTTCTGGAAGCTCTAAAAGGTTCGCTATGGCTGACCTGCTGGAGGATTTGGCACCCTCTGTTAAGGGTGAACGAGTAAACGCTGCAGGTTTTGAGGCTCATGTGGTCTCTCACAACTGCTCAAGCCTGCCGTTCCAATGTGAAAGCAGTCACGGACCATTCTCAACAAGTGGATATGGCTGTGTATCAATAAAACTTTATTTAAATTAGAGGCCAAGGGCCAGAGATTGTGGTCTGTGTAGGCCAACTACAACTATATCATATTCACATGTTATGCTGGTGATGATGTTTAAATATAATGATGATCCTGGAAGATGATGATGTTAAAGGGCCAGGTAGTTGCTTATGTTAAGTTTTACAACTGGAATGAGCAGAATGCTAGTAAGATTTTAAAATTATGGAGAATTCTTTATATAGGGATCAGGCATATAGCTTAGTGGCACAGCGCTTCTTGCCAGGCAAGTACAAGGTCCTAAATTTGATTTCTGGTACACACACACACACACACACACACACACACACACACACACGCACACACAGTAATTCTTATAGAAGGTCCAGCTTGGTGGGATCCCCGGGCAATTAATGTGCAGTATTCAGTTACAGATAACACTTCCTCTCCACAGCCATATTTTATGGATTGTATAAAAACTATGCCCCACAAATGTTCACATGTTCAGACGTGGGGCTTTCTGAAGGGTGCTTGAACAACAGGGTGGTAACCTCACATGACCATCAATATACTAAAGAGTAATGGTGAATGATTAGTTGCTGTAGCCTACCAGGTAGAGGAAGGTGGTCCCTAGCGGAATACACAGGAAGGCCCCGGCCCCTCCTTTCTGCCCCTCCTCTCTGCTCTCTGCTTCCTACAAACCATGGAGTGACACTTCTTCTGCACCATGCTGCCCATCTGCCATGCTGTGTCTCTGTCTCTGTCTAGCCAACCAGGGACTGAACCTGCTGAAATCCTGAGCCACACTAAACCTCTCCTCCTTTTCACTGTTGGTGGTCACAGCTCTGAAAAGCTAACACACAGCATTTACAATTCCTCCTGGGCCCCTGAGATGACCCCATTATAATGACTGCTAGGCACGAGGGTCATGACTGCAAGTGGTCTGTCACCTGATAACTGAGGAAACTATGTGAAAGGATGAGATGGCGAGGTACACCACACTGGGGTCTATCACCCTGCTTCTGTTCTTGAGATGCACGTGGATGGAAGGCCACTGGGTTTACCTGGAAGCACTGCCCAGGGACTCAGCAAGGATTCCAAAAGGAATCCAGGAGTGGCCAGGAGTCTGCCCAGGGAGCTGAGTCTCAGAGAAGGCTGCTATCTACAAGGAGATGCAGCCGTTTGCAAAGGAACCGGAGAAGGACAGAGAGGAAAGCAGAAGTTAGGTGATGGAACAGAGTGTGTTACTTCAGTGATCGTAGCAGTGAGAGGTAGCCGGGTATGCCCAGCCCAGCTTTACCTTGCAGGCACAGGCACGAAGGTGAGCAGTGTGCAGACTGTCTGCTTTTCATCCCCTTAACAGGAGGGGGACACTGTGGAAAAAACCTACGGAGCAACACTGCATTATGACATGCTATGCTAAAGAGAAGCGCAAGACCTCAAAAACAAACTGAGCCTAAACAAGGCCTTTGGGTTTCTTCAGGGGAAGCAGAAAGCCCGAGACTTGAAAGACATTACAAAACTACGACAAATAAGCAGCTACAGACCAAAGCGATGTATTTTAAGCTGCTACTCACTTTGTCCACACCAGCACTCAAAATATAATTCCCTTTTTTGTTCCACTTCAAGGCAAAGATAGGTCCTTTATGCTGGCCTAAGGTGCTGGCCAAGTTACCTGGGAGGTAAAAACAAGCCGACAAACAGGTTGACACTTCAGAGTCACTGTCTGGTCACATGTGGAGGAACCTCTTACCAACCCGACAGGCAGGGCTTCAGACTTACCGTCTTCCGTCCATATTCTTGCAAAACCGTCATAGGAGCCTGTAGCCAGTAGTGTGCCATCGCTCTGGGGGCCAGAAGGACACATGAAACACTTCAGGATCTCCCCAGTGGAACTGCCCTGGGAAGCCCACCTTCCTACTGCAGGACCCCCAACAACCCCTATGGAAAGGGGTGTCTTCCTAGTGCCCAGCCTGCTACCTGACAGCTAACACACAGGCGCCATCTCTGTCTGTCCCCCTGCCCATCTCATAATTCTGAGCTGTACCCCGAGCCCTTTTAACATTGCATTTTGAGACAGGGCATTGCTAAATTGCCCAGGCTAGGCTCAAACTTGGGATCATCCTACCACGGCCTCCTGAGTAGCTGGGATTATAGGAGTGCCCCACTGCCCTTGTGTCCATCTGTCTCTGTGTTTGTATGGTATATCTCAGCTGGTGGAGGAAGATGCTTACATTCCAGTCCAGTGAGGTGACATCCTTATTGCTTGGCACGTCATGGCCCCCTTCACGGATACAGTGCCTTAGCACGAGCTGCGTGGAGCTCCCGCTGCTGCTCTCGTTCAGGTTCCATATCCTAGCAGTGGAGTCGCCGGACCTGCACAAGGAAACACGGCAGGTTGCACCCTGGCAGCGGGCCGGCCCCAGCAGCTGAGCTTGGGTGCTTGCTCTTGGGCCAGGCGGGTCCTCTTATGCGCAGAGCCTGCCCTCTTTATCCCGCCAGCTCACGGCGGTCCCTCCTCACCATCCTGGATGAATACCTTTACGGGGCTTTGCACTGCCCCGGCCCGCAGCAGAAATGACTTGGGACAACACTGGTGTCTCCACAGTGTGGGACACCATAGCATGGGGCACCCTTGGGCAGAGGCTCTGCCATCCAGGACCCCAGAGTGAAATCCTTACCCAGAAGCTAGCAGATCGCTGACAGGATTCCAGGCACAAATGAACACCTCGGACTCGTGACCCCGGAGGACAGTGGCTTTGCTGGGTGGAATTTCAACATCCCCATCTATTTCCATGGGCTTCGAATGGTTATCTATCACAGAGGTGCAAAGATACATGGGGTAACACACGCAGGAGGCAGGTGCCCACAGTGCCCTCTGAGGAACGCTGCACCCAGGGCCTCACTCAACATGGCTGCCCTGTGTGCCCTGGTGCTCCCACCCCATTTGTGCAGCACAGTGGCTTGGGTGGGACTGGACCCTGGGGCTCACGTGCTGGGGGGCTGGGTGTCCAGCTGTGGAGATGTTAAGACATGGTGGCACCCGAAAGTCATTTCTGGTCCCTTCCAGTCTGCTCAGACTTCCTGTTCTACACATTCCGGTCCCCACACACATGCTCCCACACCCCCCATGTCATATCCAGATGGCCGCAGCTGGCCCTATGTTGTCTGGACTTTCAGCCTCCAACACTGTGAACTAAGTGACTGGGCTTCCTTTATAAAGTGCTCAGCCTCAGCCAGGCGAGGTGGTGCATGTCTGCCATCCTAGTACTCAGAAGGCTGAGGCCAGAGGGACACTGTGACTTTGAGACCAATCTGGGGTATGAAGTGACCTCAAGGCCAAGCTGCGCTGCACAGTGAGACTCTGTCTCAAAAAGACCCCCCACCCAAATAAAAAAAAAAAAAGCATTCAGTCTCAAGCACTTCACTATAGTAACAGAGCACAGATAAGTCAGGCTCCCATCCGACTCAAACACAAAAGCCGTCCGTTCACCCTTTCAGACTGAGGCAGCTGACCCAGTTGCTAGTTTCTGGGTGGCACAGCCATGCTCACATTCATGTGTTGCCTGTGGCTGCTATGTGGGCTGCACGTGACCCCTCCCAAGTCACACGGCAAAGATCAGGAACATCCGACCTACACCTGGACCCCGGCCTTCTGCCTGTGGGGCCAGGGGAATGGATGCCTGTGAGGGGAGCCTCTTTTCTGGTGCTGCTTCATGGCCACCATGCTGCCAAGAGGGTGGAGTGGAGGAGCTCAGAGCTTCAACTGGCAGCCCTCTGCCCGTTCCCAGAAAGGTGGCCAGATTCATACAAACGATAGAGAAATGAACTGCACATGGGGACTCAGACAGGTGGTAACAGTTCCCGCTGGCCAGGTTGATATACGGTCAGGCATACTTGCTTACATCTTTTCTGTGAGATTCTGGTGAAAAGAAAAGGACAGGCTGCTCACCGCGGGCAGGCTGTCGAGAACTACACCCCTCCTGCTTTGGCATGTAAAAGTAAGAGAAAGCTTGAAGGCCTGCCTGGGGCCAAGGGGCCCTTTGTAGGGGTGCCAGCACTCCCCGGAGCCGCATAGCAGCTGTGGAAGCCTCGCCTGTTCCACTGCAGATGGTCTCTTGGGGTGCGATGGCTGAGGAGGCTTGGTGTCTGCAGCTACCCTGCAGCGTGTAGCCCCGAGGAGCACAGCAAGCACAGCAGCCACTGAACACTCGGCACAGGCAGCCTGGGAAGGCCTCTGCCTCGTGGGCTGTGCGAGCAGGGGCTAAGGGGGCCATGCTGGGCTGTGCCCCTGGCTGGAGAGCCAAACTCAAGAGATAGGCGTTGGTGCTTTGGCTAGCATGCAGACCTGGTCTGACACAGGCAGAGGCCTCTGAAGGGTCCTTGGAACAGCTTGGGTTCCTACAGGAACCCAGACCCAAGACACTGCCGCATTCCTCTCTGGCTTGGTTGTTGTTTTTTTGAGACAGGGTCTCACTATGTAGCTCAGGTTGGCCTTGAGCTCACTTTGTAGCCCAGGCAGGCCTCGAACTTCCAGTGATCTTCTTGCCTCACTCTCCCACGTGCTGAGTCCTGGGATTACAGCCATGCCAGGTTGCTTGAATTTTTTCCCCCCCCAAGACGAAGTCAAGCTTAGGGTGTCCTTCAGCATCCCAAAGCACTGGAATCACAGGTGTACAGCCCCACATCTGGCCTTGGCCTGGATTTAAAGAATTTTTCTGATGTGGGAGTGAGTTGGTAGAAGGTGTTCTCAGGCCAGGAACATTTCATGGCTTGAGTTGCTTAAAAAAAAAAAAAAAAGGAAAGGAAAGAAAGAACAGCTACTACTCTTCATTCTATGAAGACAAAGAGCATCACTGAGGTCCTACCGTCGACTGGTGGACACCTGCCATGAGAGGGGCCAGGACCATGGCGTTTATTCGGTCACGGCAAGCAGTGCATTTTACCAGCAGGCGAGGGAGGTGACAAGTATCTGCTGCTCTGTCAGGGTGGACAGTGGTCAGCATGCACCTCACTCAGGCGGCCCCTCTGCCCGAGCAAGCTTCTGCTGGAAATGTCATCCACTGTTCCTTTGGAATGTGTCCCCACCCCTGTTGTCAAGCCGTGTGGTATTCCCAGGACTCCAGTGTTATTTCTTGGTGAAGCTGTTATCGCTGGCTGGAGGCTCCCAGCCAAGGGAAGCTGCAGGTGTGCGAACCCACCTGCTCCTGGGCAGCCCTTCCTGCTGGCTCAGTGCTGTGGCCATAGCTTGGGTGCTCAGCACCCCCCCTCACCCCCTAAGGCTCCCCGGTAGAATAGTCAGAAGCCAGCTGGCCCTCAGGTCCTGACTGAGCAAGGCTGTCCACCCACCAGCTGCGGGCTGCTTCCAGGTGCTCAATTTGCTCTGCTCCAAGCAGCTGGGCGCCAACACGGACACCGAGCTAGGGCTCCTGAACATCTGCAACCCAGCTGCGGAGTCCAATTGTTTGCACAGATCCTTCTGCAGGGATTTCTCAGGGCTCACCAAGGACAAGTGACTTTCTGTGATGGGAGACTACAAACACAACTCCAGCCAGTTGCTTCTGGGTAGCCTGAGGATCATTCCTGTATCAGGGGATAGCCAGTACATGGCCTGCTGGGACAAGCCAGATCTTCTTGTCTCTGTTCCAGATTTCTTTGGCCAGATGAATAGTGACTAAAGAGTTTGAACTCGTGGGTCTTTTTATCTTGTGCTAGGCAGATGGCCTTTATGTGGCCTGTCATGGAAACTGTTGGACAATCTGTGGGCTTTGGTATGATTCTGGAGCCAGAGGGACAGACTTACAGAGTTCACTTGCTTGGGCCTTTGGCTGGTCACTGACCACAGGGCTCAGCGCTGGGCCACAGCCATGTTGGAGGCGCTCGGTCCACCCTCTACATGTGTGGAGGCCATGGAGGTGGAACACCCATCGGTAGGGAGCCAGTGCCAGTCTTTTAGACTGGCGGCTAGGGTGGCCTGGGTGCTTGGAGAAAAATTATTTCCAAGGAGAGAACATACACTCCTTAACATACATATGCACACACATGTAGACACATGCTCACACATGAAGGCACATCCCTCACACATGTGCATACAAATGCACCCACGGGCCAGTCACACACACGTACAACATGTATGCACGCACATACACACATGTGCATTGATACTCTTTGTAGAGTCGAGGCTGAGGTCCCCAGTATCTATGAAGCAGTGTGTCAAAGTCAGGTCCAGGTAGGAATTCAGGTTCTCTGACTTACTTGCCAAATATTCCTGGGAAGTTACCCAAAGGTGACTAATCTCTTGGGGCTTTCCAAGACCAGCTAGGATGCTGGCCCTACCCAGGCCTGTGGCCTAGACGTCACCATGAGCTTGGCTCTGTTCCTCTAGCGTGGCTGACCACCCTCAGCGCGGAAGGCTGGAGGAGGCAAGGTCCCGGGCGCTTGCCCTGTGTGTTACTCCTGCTGGCCAGTCCAAGAGCTAAGAGGCCTCCTGCAAGGCAAGCCTGCCGTCCCCAGAAGAAGAGCAACATTTCCTACAACTGCTGACACGGAAGGATGCCTCTTGAGTTTGAGGACAATAAGGCGTTTCTGGCCACCTGGAGGCAGGCCTCAGACACGACTCGAAAGAACCAGGGAGCAGGCTAGGCTGACGAAGTCCCTCAGATGTCCCCCGATGCAGAAGCGCACCCACAGGGCCCAGCAAGCCGCCCCGCACTCACTCATCGCATGCGCTCCATTCTCCTCCCCGTTCACTGTGGCCTCTCCGTTCTTTGGAGGGTTTTGCTGGGAAACAGTTGCTGGGGCTGTCGTGGCTGTTGTTGTTGTCGTTGCTGCTGCGGCGGCTGCGGCTGCGGCGGCGGCGGCTGCTGCGGCGGCTGCGCTGGCTTGCTGCTGAGCGAGCTTCTCTCGGAATGCCTGCTGCCGTGTCTGCACCACATCGGGCATCACAGCGTCTATCAGGGACAGGGACTCTATGGGGCGGCCGTCAAATACCGTGCCATCCTGGGAAAGCAAGCAGAGCAGGCCGTGAGCTCTGAAAGCAGGAGGAAAGTGTAGCACATGAAAGGAGACCCAACGCTGCATAAACTTCAGGTTGAATCTGGGCCCTAGGGTCATCTGAACACAGCCACATTGTCACAGGATGCACACTGCCACCCAAAGTGGTGATTCTCCAGGATGGAGGGTTTGCTTCCCAGGCAGGGACTGCTGCTCAAAGTCTGGAGCCACTGCACTCTATCGCCACCTAGCGGGTGGAGGCCAGCAGTCGGTGCTCTACTGCCACCTAGCGAGTGGAGGCCAGCAATGCTGCGTGACCCCCAAAGGACAGGTGTTCTTTGGTGTGGATAATCACCAGCCTCAAAGGCTGAGGTTGAGGTGGGACACCCTCTATGTGGGAACAGGGTGCTTTGGAATCACCCAAGCCAAGTTAGAGGTAACCACACCATGCAGAGCTAGATGCCTGGCACATCTGATTGAATAAAATAAGCACTTATTGCTAGCTGAAAGGACTCTCTGGATTGCAAGTACAGATTAAATACAGGTCTGAAACCACTAACAACAGAATTGCTTGATTCTGCTCAAACTTCTAGAAAAAGATGAGCAGGCTAAGCCCAACGCTAATGTATGGGAGAAAATTATAAAGAGCAGAGCAGAAATTAACACTCTGGAGACTGAAAAAATAACACAAAGAATCAAAGAGTTGGTTCTTTAAAGGATTAAATAAAATCAACAAACACTTACCCAACCTTATCAGAAAAGTAAAGACTCAAATTCATGCAATTAGAAATATAACGGGTGAAATCACAGGGGACTTGCAGATATTCACACCTATACCTACTGTGAAACTTGTATTCTAGTAAGAAGGAAAATGCAGAAAAAACGGACAGATTCCTGGATACACAGGAGTTACCAAGCTTAATCAGGAAGATTGAAAAGACATAAATAAAGTAGTTAACCAATGAAATTAACAATGTAACTAAATACCTACCAACAAAGAAAAGCCAAGGCCCCGACAGATCCACAGCTGAAATACAGAGAAGACCCAACCTCTCAAACTCTTCAATGAAATTAAAAGAGAAGCAATTCTCCCAGATTTATTCCTGGAGGCCAAGTATTACCTTGACATCGAAACCAGACAAGGACTCACCTAAGAAAGAGAATTATAGGCCAATCTCACTAATGGGCACAAGATACAAAAATATTCATTAAGCTACTGAAAAACCGAAGGCAGCAAACCATCAAGAAGATTATGCAATATGAGCAAGTGGAACATACCTTGGGGATGCAGGGATGGTTCAACACGCATAAAGCAATAGATGTAATGGACCATACTAACAGAGCCATGAGCAAAAGGCATGACCATCTCGGGGCTGGGGAGATAGCTCCGAGGCACAAGTGCCTGCTGGGCAAGTGCAAGGTTGTGAGTTCGAACCCTGGTCCCACAAAAAAAAAAAAAAAAAAAAGGCATGACCATCTCAACAGATGCAAAGGACGCTTCTGACATGGTCTAGCACCCACTGATGATAGAATCCCTACAGAAAACTGGAATAGATGGTCTTTATCTCAGTCTGATCAAAGCCATCTATGAAAAACCAAGAGCCGACATCGTACTAAATGAAGAAAATTTGACAGCTTTCTATGTAAAATCAGGAACAAGGTAAGAATGTCTTATTCAACACAGTCTTGGAAATTTTAGTCAGCACAATTAGATGAAGAACCAAAAGGAGGTTCAGTTCTCATTATTTGCAGATGACAAGACCCCAAAAACTTCACTAAAAAACTGATAGACACAGTAAGCAAAGTCAGTAGTGTAGCTGGATACAAAGTCAACACTAAAAAACAACAAAAACAAAACAAAACACAACAGCCTACATATATACATGACTAACAAACTTGGTCAAAGAGATACTAGGGAAAAGCGTTTTGTCCAGTAATATCCCCAAAGAATGAAATACATACATAGGAGTCAATCTCATGAGGGCCAGGAAAGACTTCTGCACTGAAAACTGTACTAGTCTGAAAAAGGAGATTAAAGCAAACAACAGAAAATGGAAAGACAGCCTTTGCTCATGAGTGGGAAGAACCAATACAGGGAAAATGGCCTGCAGTGGATTTTTAGCTGGTGGTCCACTTACTGCACCCAGCTGAATTAAACTAGTGTGGTGCTGGGTGCGGGAGGCCCACCTGAGGGTTGCAGCCAGCAGCATAAAGACAGAACAGAAGAAACGGTCAGAATGCTGTTAGCGATGCTGCCTGCTTATAGAAGCTGTCGGAGCTGCTGGAAGCTGCTAGTTCTCTTGGGCTGTCCATGCTGGCTTTCCTGATGAACTTTGGAGGAGCTCTGGTCCCCATCTTGAGCATCGCTTCCTGGCTCCAGAGGGGAAGGTGGTGCGCTGCTCAGCCTCATGGAGAAGCCTGCCATATTGACTTTCCACATGGGAACTCGGCTTGCCGCACTGGAGGAGGAGCCTGGGACCTTGGTTGCTGACAAGGGCTGTGGTACTTTTGGGGGGGTTCCAGTGCCTACCTTGAGCATTGCTTCTTAGCTCCATTTCAGATTCCTCAGCCTGCTAGCACAGATCCTTTATCCCACTGGCACAGACTTCCTAGCTTCCACCACTGAGCCTTCGGCCTTTCCAGCACCGTGAAGTGGACCTACATGGGACTTTGCTGTGCGCTCTAGACCTCCAGATGGACTAGTGGGAGGCACTGTTATGAGCTCTAGGTTTTCAGCTAGACTCATGTAGGATATAAGGGTCTATACCCTCAGCTAGAGTCTTCAGCCATTTATGTGTAGACAGATTTCCTGCAACTCCTATATATGACTCTTGGGCGACTTATTATAACATGCTATTATAAAATGCATCCTGTATTATATTGTTCCTCTTAGAAGAACTGCAAGCCATGACATGGCCATTCCTCCAAAGCTGTTATTCAGATTTAATGCAATTGTGATCAAAATTCCAACAGCATATAACACAGAATTAGAGAAAACAATCCTAAAATTCATGTAGAGCCAGAAGAGATGTAGAATAGCAAAGGCGATTCTGGGCAATAAAGGCAAGGCAAGGGGCATCACAATCCTTGATTTGAAACTATACTATAAAGCTACTGTCACAAAAACAGCATAGTACTGGCAAACAAACCAAAAACAAGCGAACTAAAAAACAAGCCCAAGGATCAAGAGAACAGAGTGAAGATGCAGACTGCTCTTAAAATACTCAGCCACCGTATCTTTGACAGAGGTACAAACACATTCACTGGAAGAAAGCCTATTTATTTATTTACTTATTTATTTGTACCAAGAATCAAACTCCGGACTTTTGAGCTTGCCAGGCAGCACGGTTGCCGCTGAGTTTCATCTCTGGCCCAAACCTCTTTCAGAAATCGTGCTGGAAAAGCTGACTCTGCACACACCACAAATTAAAACTGGACTCATATATTTGACCATGCACTAAACCAAATTTAAAATGGATCAAATGTCTAAATATTAAAACAGAAATATTACATGTGCCGGAAGGACAGTATACGTAACACTCCTGAAGCATAGGCAAAGACTGTATGAATAAACTCCAACCGCACAGGAAGTATCACAAAGCATCAACAACTGGGATCTTATCTTACTGAAAAGCTTTTGCACATGGAGAGAAATCACCAACAGAGTACATAGAAAACTCACGAATCAGGGAAAAAATATTTGCCCAAGGTCCCTCAGACAAAGGACTTCTATCTAGAACATATAAGGAATTCTTAAGATATAAGGAGTTGAAAAACATCAAACCTCCAAAGGTTAAGGAATGCAGTCAAGCAGCGGGCACCTGAGATGAACACACACTGCACAGAGGAAGAAATACCCGCACCAAATAAATATATGAGAAAGTGTTCAGCATTACTGGCCATTCGAGAGATACAAATTAAAACATCGACTGAGAGTCCATCTCACCCTAAGAAGGAATGGCGGCCATCAAGAAGTCAACCAATACCAAATGCTGGCGAGGGCTGTAGGAAAAAAGGAACCCTTCTCCACTGTTGGTGGGAGCGCATACTGGTACAACCACTGTGGAAATCAGTGTGGAGATTCCTCAAAAAATTAAGATCGGAGGTCCCCTTCAACCCATGTACTTTCCTCTTGGGTATTTTCTCAGAAGAATTTTTGTTGTTGCTATTGTTGTATTTTAGGGCAGGGTCTCACTACTAGATTGGACTCACGGTAATCTGCCTGTTTACAGCCTAAGAGCTGGGATTACAGGCGTGTGCCACCACGACCAGCCTCAACTGCCCTCTCAGCCTGCCCTGGGGGTGGGGCCGGCATGGCAGGCACTTTAATCTGCTGAGCTATTTGGCTGGCCCCTTCCTCCGAAGAACTGAAAACACTACAGCTATATATATATACAGCAGCACAATTTGTCATAACTAAATCTGGGAAACAACTCAAATGCCCATCAAGAGAGGAATGGATAAAAAAAGATGTGATATTGCTACAAATGGAGTACTACTAAGCCATAAAGGAGGATACACTGGAGACTTCTATGGGTAAATGAATGCAACTCAGGACATACTTCAAGTGAGATAAATCAGATGGAAATGTGTAAATATCATATTGTCTCCCTAGTCTGAAAATCCAAAAGAGTGAAGGAGATCCATCCGGAATGCACAATAGATATCGTACAATGACAAGAAACTGGGATGGGGGCACATGGGATAAAGAAGGGAAATATATATATCATAGTTGATATACTACAAATTTAAGTTCACTGAAAAGAACATTTGTGCAAATGTTGTTCATGCTCAATTTTTTCCTGTCTTTCAAAATTTTTTAATAATTTTTGACCAGCTGTGCATGCTTTTATCTCATAATCTGAACAATTAATGTGAAGTCAACATTATGCAGTTAAATGTCTCTACCTTGTACTCTGAGTAACTAAATGCAGCAATATGTATTAATCATTGTTACCCTCCTCATTGTGTTGCTTTAAATTTTTTTCTCTTTAAAATAATAAAAAAGGTTTGGCTCTTGATTCCTATTTCTTTGATCATCCTTTGCTTTTCTGTTTCCCATTAACCATCAAAGTATTTCCACACATGCTTAAACATGCAGGGGTGAATTTATCCTTCTCCACTGTATTAAAAAGCACCACACCTTCTTTGTCCATCCCTCAGCTGATGGTCATTTGGGGTGCTTCCAAGACCTAGCTGTGACAAACTGTGCTGCTATGTGCATGGGTGCGCACAGCGTTGTGGTACAATGTTTTCAGTTCTTCAGGAAGGGAAACAGCTGAGTTGAATGGGACCTCTAACTCCAGCTTCCTGTGGAATTTCTACACCGATTTTCACAGTGGTTGTAAAAGCGCTCAGTTTGAACCCTGAAGCATATCCTCCCTGTCTGCCAGCCTGTCTCGCTATCTCTTGGTGACTAGAAACCAGGCGGGCATGTTTCCTTTGCCGTCAGACGCAGCAGCCTCTAGGTGGAGAGCTGAGGGCTGGGAAGGTGGCCGACGACACAGGGGAAGTACACAAGCCGAGGAAACGGCCCCAGGAGACTGGAGGAAAACCCAACAGCGTCCAGCAGGAGGGAGGGGAAGGGCAGGCTGCCTCGAGGCAGGCAGGAGCCCGGTTTGCGCCAGCAGGGCATGCAGGATGACGGTGGGGGGCGCCCCCGGGCAGAAAACACGGTAGACCAGGGCAGGAAGTGGCACAGGCTGCCCGGCGTGGGGCAGAACGTGTGCTAAGGTCATGTAGGAGGAGGAAGGTGCACAGAGGAAGGGGCCGGGAAGCGTGCAGCCAGGAGGGGACTGGGCCATGGGGCTCTGTGTCACAGGGAGAACTCGGGGTGCAGAGCCAGGCGGAAGGACGCCACCCCAGAGCCCAGACCACCCACTCTGGGATCTGGAGTGAAATCAGCACAGCCCACACAGTGGGTCCACTGTTAAAGGTGGAAGGGGATGAGAGTGAGCGGGCGGGCTCTTCAGCTGTGTCACTCTGTCCTTGCGTTCCTCCACACCAGTGTCATCAAAGTCCTCCCTGACAGCCTCTGCCAGAAGGGGCCCTCCCTGGGCACGGGCCACGTACCTCGTTGATGCTGATCTCAGCCTCCACATACTGTAGCCCCTTCTGCAGGATGGAGATGAGGGCAGCCGGCGGCACCAGGGTCCCATTGATGTTGGACTGGCTGATGTGGCTTTCAATCCCAAACGTGAAGGCCGAGTGGGAAAAACCTGCCAGGCGAAGAAAGACAGGTGGTGAGGGTTGAGGGGGAACCTGGGGATAGGAGCGTGCCACTGCCCAGAGGCTTGGACAGCAGCGCCTCACTAATGTGCTAATTATGCCCTGGCGGTGGGGGGATTGTCACTTGGGGTCAGGCAGGTGCATGGAGGAAGAAACAAGACCAGGAGTACTGGGACCCTAGCCTCTGTCTGTTTCTCTCTTGGCTTCCTGTCTACCGTGAAGTGAGCCACAGTATTGTACCCCACAGGACCACCACTGTGCTCTGCTCACTGCAAGCCCAAAGGCCCCGGGGCCAAGTGAACAGGGGCCAGAACCTCGGGAATCAGGAGCCCAAATAAACCTTTCTTCATTATATGATTATCTCAGGTACCTTGTTTCAGTAATAGAAAGCCGAGTGGCAGAGCCAGGCATTTTGTAGACGTGACACAATACAAGCAACATAACAGCCAGAAAATGCTGCCAACACAGCACGCTCTAGAGGGCCACCTCTTTCAAGTGCTGACGTAGGTCTGGCACCATGACAGGTGCATCTGCCTACTGCGGGCTGGGGAAAGGATCCCAACTCGGCATTGCAGTAAGGCGCCTCCAGGGCTCTGTCATTTTTGTACCAGCATGAAAAACCTTAAGTCAGAGCACTCCGTATTGGAGCTACTATGTTAAGAAGCAAATAATGACAAGAGCTTGCCCCCAGTGCCTGGCTCAATGTTTCTGTCACACACACACTCAAGTGCAGGTGGCCATAGGCCCCACTTCAGATCAGTCTTCACAGTATCAGCGGTAAATCTCTGTCCTTGCTGTGAAACACACACACACACACACACACACACAGAGCTTTTCTTCAGCCCAAGGCAACAGGGCCTGGCTCAGAACACTGGCAGGTGTACATAGACCAATGAATCACACACCTGAACACTCACAGGAAAAGACAAGGTCTGAGCTGGCAGGTGTGAAACTGAGCCCCTTTCTTGAAGAGGATTTCTCTCTTTCTGCTTCCAGGGTTTTCCCCAGGGTTGGGCTGGGGGGGGGGGGGTGACAAAGGACTGCAGGGCTGTAGGAGTGTGAATGCAAGCTAGGCAGGTGTGCTGCTCCTGGGCGGCCTTTCTTTGCATGTCTCTCAATGCCTGTGTGGGAAGTGGCTTGCAGAGCGGCCCGGCGGGATGGCTCAGTGGTCTAAAGTGCCTGCTTGGGGAAGCTTGGGCAGCTTCAGGGACCCGGTGCTGCGCCAGCCCTACCGTCGGGACGGGCTGAGCCGGCCATAAAAAATGAGTGAATAAACAAACAAAGGTTCTGAAACAAGAAAAAAATAATAAATAAAATAAAAATTCTTAAAAAAAAA
>PVJA010014399.1:0-37641 GCA_004027025.1 Myocastor coypus | reverse complement strand
AACTGGGTCCCTTACACAAAAGTAGCCTTTGAGCAATCAATCAATTTTATTGCTTTCTGTGAACTCTGCATACCTCAGAAAGCAATGAGGGGTATCTCTGAACTGGAAGCATTTATACAACGAGAATTTTAGACAATGAATTTAAACGTCAATTTCTGATTTCATATACTTCAGTTTTATAACGTAGATGTGACCAATTTTTGTTTAGGAAACCTAAGTTTCCTTCATGTTTGCATGCATTGCTCTATTGTCATAAGCACTCAAAGGCAAAATATCTACATCCCAGAAAGTAGGAGAAATTGGTTCTGCTTCAATAACAAAAAATGAAAGTTAGTAATGGGTTGAAATCCTGCCAAACGTTTGTCAGAGAGGGAAACTTATGAAGGGGAATATCAAAATGTGCAACAAATCTAGCTCTATTTGTATGGAAGCTAGAGATAACAAATACTAACAGTTGTATAGTTTTTCTTGAGTGTATTTATGTAATTTTTAACTCTTTTCTGTTTCCCTAAAGTAACGAACAGAAAAATTTTGATCAAAAAGGGCACTTTTAAATAGTAGCATAAGTTTTATACAAAGACTACAACTATACAATATAAATTGTACTTACAATATCTTAAAAGTGAAAGACAAATGAAAACATTAGGAAAAGTCCACTACTTGAAATAATGTTAGCTTTGCGCGGTAGCAGGATCACAGCTAATGAAGTTTATCTGAGGGATGATTACTGCTAATTGAAATAATGTTAATGAAGGATATATATATATATATATATATATATATATATATATATATATATCAGTGGTTTTCAACCTTTCTAATGCCATGACCACACAATACAGTTCCTCATGCTGCAGTGACACCAAACAAAAAAATAATTTTGGTGGCTACTTCAAAACTGTAATTTTGCTACAGTTATGATTTGGAATGACTTTAGGCAACCCCTGTGTTTTGGTCATTCGACCCCCGCCAGGGTCGCGACCTATAGGTTGAGAACCGCTGATATATAGCAAGGTTGTTTTAAAAATAAGAAAAGTTCAGGACCAGTTAAATAACTCAGTACATAAGCACCTGTGTAGGCAAGTGCAGGGAATAGGGTTCAATCCAGAGCACCTTATATGGTGCTGACCCCGAGCCCAGGTGCAATGAGCTGGCCACAGACCCCAAGCTTGGCAGCACACACTTGTAATACCAGTGCTGGGGAGGAAGAAAACAGGAGTATAACTATGTCAAAGCTGCATACTGAAACCTTGTAACAAATACATCAAATAAATAAGCAAAAGGACTGTTCTATTTTGTTTTTTTGGCGTGTGTGTGAATATGTATATGTATATGTATATGTATACGTATATGTATATGTATATGTATATTCAAGATAGTTAGGATAGACATACAGCTACTTTCTCTTAGTTCATTGTTGTTTTATTTATTTTATTTTATTATTGTTTTGGCCAGCTCAGCCTGCCTTGCAGGTGGGTCTGGTTTAGCATATGGTGTCATGGATTAAACTGTGATCCCTGTGGTTGCATAAGCTGGCCTAAGCAAGCACTTTAGACCACTGAGCCATCTTACCAGCCTTCTCAGTTCACTGAAAAAAATTTAAAAAAGGTTTGTGCTAATGCTTTTTAAACAAGATATCACATGTTCATCTTATCTTCTGGATAATACAAATACAAGGATATGCTATGTATTAATTATTGCAACTGACTGGCTAAGCAGTTTTGAAACTGTTTCATTGTTATTTTATATTTTCTCTCATGTAAATGAATAAAAAATAAAAATAAATAAATAAGAAAGTAAATGTAACAATTCTATTGCTGTACAATACAAATGAGAAATCTATAAGCAAATAATAGTCAAAGAAACAATAATGGTCAAAATGCAATGATTTTATTTTAATTATATAAATAAAAACCAAGTATTCCATCTATCAATTTGACAAATATTTTTTACTCATGATATTGTGTATTCATGAGTGTTCTAAATGATTGCCAATCATATATAGCTGGTAGGAATGAAAATTTGAACACCCTTTCCAGAAACAATTAGAAAATATATAAGAAGCCTAAAATAACTTTTATCAATTCCAGTAGGATTTAAACTGAATATTTACAAAAAGATTTATATACAAGACTATTTTCTGTAGATATTTCGGAGGATGGGCATTAAGCCCATGGTTTCTTGCATGGATTTCATATGTATTTGTCCACTAAGCAACACCCCTTGCCTCTACAAGATCATGCCATGTTGCATAGGAAGGTCAAATAATTGGAAACACTATAAATATAAAACAGCAGGGTAATGAATCAATCACAGTGTAAACTTATTATGTAATTTCATAGTCATTAAATAATATATTTTTGAATATCATGAATTAATGTTAGTTTCATAAAGTAGAATGCTATACATACTTAGATATACTATAGTATATATGATAAATATCATAAACTACTATTTATTAAAGCATATACATCCATACATAGCAAAATGAACACAGAGAACCTATAACTGAAACAGCATATAATACAATGGAAATACAGACCAGATAAAAAGAAATTACATGAGTGAAACGTGGGAGGAAACAGCAAAATCTATGTATATACACTTTTAACCTAATTAACAAAGTCTGCAATGATTTTCTAACTGTTGAGTTACAGTAAGGTATAGAAAGGTTAAAGTAATTTACCAATGTAACTTGAAATATTGGTCTAAGAGAAATTCTGTTCACCTCAAAATTAGCTGTAATCTATCCCTCCATTAGGTATATCCAGTTGAATCAATAACATGGATTGCAATTCCATAATTACCACTTAAAGGTGTGTAACTTTGAGGAAATACTTAGCTACTATGCATGTATTTCTTTAACTTATTTCTTTTAACTGCAAAACAGAGACAAACTAGTACCCAAACAGCAAAGGAACCAACCTATCAGCAAAAAATTGAAGGTATAAGTGATCTCATCTAGTATGTTATAGAGCACAACTTAAAAGCAAAGCAAATGTACAATGCTTTTTAAATGAACACTACAAATCTAATATACTTCCTTAAAATTAATGTTCATAAAGTTGAATGTGTTTCCATAAATTGTGTAAATCACAAAGAGCTATTCTCAGTAGCTACATTTCGACAGCCAGCTGGTTCAAAAGGTCTCAAAATGTATCTTACTAATGCAATGTATGAATTACATGTTTTAGTAGTTAACTCTAGAATGGTGGTCACTTGTAATTGCACTATTTTTTTCACAGTGCTGGAGATTAATCACCAGCCCACTAAACACCTGGCTCCACTTATACACAATTTGTATGTCAGAAAGTTTCAGTGAAATATTATGGGCAACTGTTGAGAAAATGCAACATTAGCACCATAAGGAACATTATCTCTAAAACAATATATGAATATTTCTTAAAAATGTTGTATTCTTTCACATAGACTATAAGTTTAGAGTATACATTTTCATTTTTATTTTACATCTCAAATGTGCAGAATTTTCTTCAAGAATACTGACTTTGTTGGCCGTTTCAGTAAATATAAAATGCAAAATCTTAATGAAGATAGAACATATGCTTGTTTGCTTTCTTTCTTTCTTTCTTTCTTTCTTTCTTTCTTTCCTTCTTCCTTTCTTCCTTCCTTTCTTTCCTTCTTTCTTTCTTTCTTTCTTTCTTTCTTTCTTTCTTTCTTTCTTTCTTTCTTTCTTTCTTTCTTTTCTTTCTTTCTTTCTTTCTTTTGCAGGACCAGGGATTGAACTCAGGCCCTTGCATTTGCCAGGCAAGTGCTTATTCTACTGAGCTATCTCCCCAGCCCCCTCTTCTTTATTTTATAGAAAATCTAGCTACACATTTAATCAATCAAATATTGAACTTTTTGAAAGAGAAAGAATAATGAAAATAAGCATAATTACCCAAACTGAAAGTATTTATTTAACACTTACCAAATTAGTTACAAATTTCACACCTCAAATTAAGAAAATAGTACTGGTTAAATAAGTGTCTACTATGCAACTGTAAAGGATAATCCTAGAGTTGTTTTCAATGACAGTTAAATATATTCCAAGTTTAAATAATCTAAGGAAAATGCTTAGGAATGCCAAAGTACTGATCACAAGCTTTGCATCTCTCTGGTGAAATATACATGTTTTAGAATACAATGTGCCTATGTTATCTTATTTAAAGCTGTCATAGTGATGCTGTAAATAACTAGTGCATCTTTAACTCCAAAAAAATCAAAGTGAAGCTACTTAGTGAAGTTGATTTGTAATCTGAAAATAGCTGCTATTCTTCAGTTTCAGGAAAACTTCAGACTTTGTAAAAGTCAGTTCTCTATTCTTTTGATCATACTACTTAATGATACGCAGCTTCATTTTCTGCTCTTGAAATTGAGACATAAAGAATTAAAAGTATAAAACACTATTTCAAAAATTTTTGTTCAGAACCACTCCTGAATTTTTCTTCATTAACTTCATGCAAGAATCACTTCTAATAATGAAGGAGTCCCATAGATCAACACTGTATGAATGCATCCATATTTCAAACTAATTTGTCTCTATACACGTAATCTATTTCCCTAGTGTGTCCAGTACATGTGTCTCTGTCCTTTATTGCTCATTAAATCTGCTAAACTTCATTAGAGTACTGCATCACCGTGACTGAATAAGACATTTCAAAATCTAAGACCTGTGATTCCTTGCTCTGCTGTACTTCTTAGAAAAACTTACATGCAGACCTCTGGAAATAATGCACACAATAGTCAATATGTTCTCTCTATGTATAAGCAAAGTTATCAAAAAGGTAGACTGGTATTCTCTATGCCTCTATTGTGCATGCAGGTAATATGTTCAGCACCTGACAAGGTATGAGGAGTAGCAATTCTTATTCTTTTTAATGGGGACCTCCGAGATTAACAATGCCTACAAAAATATCGATGCTCATTGTTACACAGAGTATTCCTACACTACTGTATCAGTTCCACACAAACATGCATGCATGCTTACAAATAGACATGCACACACACATACACACACACACACACACACAATTTTTTGTTAAATTAAGTAGCAGGAGATACAATATTAATACATTACTGCTTGAACTATAATATTTTGAATTTATTTCTTTGTAAACAACAGAGGAGATCATGTTAAAGTAACACAGTTGTGCAGTCTACAAGTATGGATTAAATTTTAAATTGATACATGGTAGTAGGTAGATTCCTACCATTTTTCTCTACTCCAACATTATAAGAGAACATGGCTTGAGGATGAAGTTTAGACTTTTCTTTAAGAAAAAGTTCTCTGGGGAACACTCACTCGGGAACCTCTCCTCTTTCACTCTCAGACGGGAGTTTTCCTTCCCTCAATAAATAAGTTATGTTCATTAAAAAAAAAAAAGGAAGGACAAGTTCTGTAGAATCCTAAGGTAAGATATTCTGCAGACCTCAGAATTCCACATCGATTCTTATTTTTCCATTTTACAAAACCTTAGGCCAACAACATTTTAGAAAAATTACACGATAAATATTATATAGATTGTTTGACACAAGTTTTCTCTCAAATTATGTTTAATAACGTTATCTACAAAAATAACAATAAAAGTGTCCTACTATCCTTATTGAAATAATTGTTATGCTTTCTATGACTTTATTAATCTTAATTTTTACGTAAAAATTCTGATCAAATAGCATCGGTGATATCTGTGTTCTTTTAATTATCATTTTTAGCAGCAATATAAATATTTTCCATTACTAATTTTAATATATAATATTGTCACAAAGAAATAGTTATATTAACAACGCATGAGTGAAAACAACTTAAAAATTGCACAATTTTATTCATATTTTAAATCTCTATTAAAATGTTGATAACTTACAATGTGGTAGTAAGTTGAGTTTTCGATTTTTCCAGCTAACAGGATAATTTCTTTTATGATCACTGATAGAAAAACTCAGATAAAAAATCTAGGGAGATATTCCAAAAACAAAAAGTTTAGATGACTTTGAACCTAAAAATTGTGTGTATTTTCTTTAGAGGAGGGTTCTTGTGTTTAATACCTACTCATTACTTTATAATCCTCAAGAAATGCTCATATGCAATATATATTGTTTAAGAGATTGAAAATTTACCTTTATTCATCAACCATTAAGAAAAATTACTCCATTAACTCTGTGAAAATGGACCAATTATCCCAATTATCAAAATAATGATTTTAAATTTTCAACTCTTTCCTTTCACTTTAAAGAAAGTGAGCATTTGCATATATATTTATATTCTTGACACTTTCTCTATTGCTTTACTTAAATAAGGATTTGAAATAATTCATAAAGTGCTTTACTTTATTAGGACTGAGGCATGATATAACAAAGATCTCTTCAAAAAGAAAGACAGAGATGACACAAACACATAAGGACTGTGTAAGAGGGACTAATGAACACGACCTGTCCAAAAGGTGTGCACTAGCATTCCTGTGCATCTAACACACTTTATTACATCTTGAATTTTTCTTGTCTCTAATGCTATCATCTTGTTTTGTAAAAACTCAGTACATTTTGGCTGTAAGAATTTAAAGTACTTAAAGTTGCCAACTTCTAATTATCTTCTAGTCTTGCTCATGAAAATCTCACATTTTCATTTCTTGACATGGAATAGCTATCTAATTGAGAGGTATCTATGCAAACATAGTATATCTAAAGATCAAACATTATCAACAAAATTTTAATAGCATAACAGATTATTTTTCTTAGTAAAGGAAGAAAGGCTTTGTGTATGGCCATCAGCTAGATTTCAGACTTAAAATAGTGAATCTGCACCCTTAGGAAAGGTTACAAGACAAGAGTTTTCACAGTCTCCTTCAGGGCACCATGGTCTTTCACTTAGGATTTCAGGCCTTTCAATAGTGTATGCTTTCAGTGATGGATCTCTGAAATAAGGAATTAATGATTCCAGTAGAAATACTGAGTTATTTTAGAAATATAAAACAAGCCATTTACTTAATTAAATACAGAGACTTTCTTAAATAAAAGTTCTTCAGTCCTTTAGGCAGAACTAAAAGTCTCTAAAGTTGTGAGTGAGGCTCAGTAGTTAAACGGGTACATGCTTAAAATGTCTGAGGTCCTGAATTCAATTCCCAGTATAAAAGGAGGGAAATAGCAGGAAGGTGGAATCTCAGGGTTTAGGCTGGCAGGGAAATGAAAAGCAAACACATTAAAAGATAAAAAATAAACTTTTCATAACATATTTTTTAAAAAATCGTTCTCGCCAACTTGTGCCTATCTATCTGAAGTTTGGATAATTTCTTTAAAATTATTTTTATCGTAAGAGTTGTGGACCTGAGCATTTTTTTCAGTAGAAATGCTGAATTTTTCAGTGGAATATAGAAATAACAGGAGCTAGTCCTTAAAAGCTAATAAAGGACAAGAATAACTACCACATTAATCCAAACAGCTAAAATTTTTAAAAATATTACACTAGAAAAAGGAAACTTCCACATAATATGTGCTGTTCAGCATCGACTTGGCAATAAATTGCTTAAACTGAAAATTCATATAAGATAATACGAATAACCTCAGGAAAAAGAATTAGTGAGCAATGATGTGATAGCAATTATCAAGGTCTAAAATTAAATTTTCTACATCTATAGACTATGTACCAACATCTTCTCATCACTTCTGCTTGGACAAGCACCACAGCTTACTTAGATTACTTCTGCAAGAGAGTATAGAGTGGTCTTTTTGCCTGAAGGTCACATGTTCCGTCAACTATGCCAGTAATTCCCAATCATTGCTGATATCACAGAGTAATCTATGATTTAACAATAACTACTTCTCTGCTTAACTATATGTTTACATTCCTATATCCAGACTAGGACAATAATCTAAGCTTGGCATGCTAAGCCTGCACTAATTGTGTGCCTTCTCATCTCTACATCTTGCTACTTTCCTTAGAACTGTACTAGCAAGCACATGATTTTTCTAAAATCACCGTGATTTCTCAAATATTAATATGTGTTTAAATGCGTACTACTTCTCTGCCTAGAATTTCTTGGTAATGCAATTTTTCCTCAATTAGCTAACCCTCATTTAAGTAGGACAATCTGATCAGACACTGGTATCCAATGGGAATTCTTGCTTACTCCTCCTTACATAAATTAAATGGTGCTTCATTAGACAAAATATCATGTCTGTATCTTGTACTCTGAATGACTACTATGGAAATAACAACATGCAGTGTTGTTACAAATATTGTAACTGTCCCACTAACTCATTTTGAATCTGTCTCTTTGCTATTTCTTTCTCATTAAATTAATAAAAAAGAACATCATGAAAAATAAAAATAAATAAATAGGGCTACAGGACTCATCTCTAGCATGGTATTTCTATATGCTATGATAATAATCTATTTATCTATCTTGTCCACTACCCTTGAGTTCTCTGAGTACATCTTTCTTCTTCTCCATCTGTAACTTTAAGTATAGTGCCTGTTTTAGTTACTCTTCTCTTGCTGCTGGGACAAACATATGACACTGAAAATGAAGGAAGGAAAGGTTATTTAGGTAACACTTATTGGAGGTTTCAGTCCATACTCAGCTGGGTCCAAGGCAGACAGGCACATGGCAGAAAACAGCAAGTCATGGTGAGGAACAGCAACAATAGCAACAGAGGCAACAACAGCAACAGAGAGAAGTCTGTCTCTCTGTCTCTCTTATATTACATTCAAGCTCTCTGCCTCAGGCTATCTGCCTCATGCTACACCCATAGTCACTCTAGTACTCATACCCATAATCCAATCCTTGGACACCTACAATTCTAATGTTCCTTCCAGTAGATCATAAATTAATCTCAAACTCTGAAAGTCCCTATGTCATCACTACATGAAGTTTTGGGAGGACAACTAAACACAAACCATAACAGTGCCTAAAAAGGGGAGTATTTATAAGTATATACTTAAAAAAAGAAGAAGGAAAAAAACTAGCTTTAAAATTTGGCCTTCTATTACCATGACTGGATAGACAGGCAGCCACTATGTGGAATAAGTCTTGATTTTAAAAATGGAAAGAAATAATGTTATAACAAACATGCTTCTGAAGGCAACTGTTATCTGATTTATGAACATATAGATTTGTCTTTTTTGGACAAGTTCTCACTATGCACTTCATGCTAGCCTTAAAATAAACTCACTATGTAACCCATGCTACCCTCGAACTCTGATGCATCTGCATCACCAACCTGAGTGCTGGCATTGCATGCATATACAACCAAGCACTGCACTAGACCTCCTATTTCTGAAAATTTGTACATTATGTTCTAAGAACCTTGCTACAGGTTCTAAGTGAAACATAAGGTTACTTATCAAAATTCATTTTGCAGTCTAGTAGGAACTTGTTATGAAAACCTTTTATGGGACTCTAGAAGCCAACGAGAGTCATACATTAATAGTTCTCTTGAGCCAGGCGTGGTGGCGCACGCCTGTAATCCCAGCACTTGGGAGGCTGAGGCATGAGGATCAGTGCGAGTTCGAGACCAGCCTGGGCCACAAAAGTGAGTCTAAGGCCAGCGTGAACTGCATAGCGAGACCCTGTCTCAAAAAGACAAAAAAAAAAAAAAATAGTTCTCCAGTGGACAATATCTGTATTGAAACTGTCTGCATAAAGTAATCAACGTGCCCAAAGTAGCATGACTTGGCATTCACACGTTAGGACTGATAAATGCCGCCAAGCATGATAAATAAGTAAGCCTTGGAATGCTAGATAAAGAGTATAAAGTTGAATATGAAAAGAAACAACTATTAAAATTGACAACATACTTTAAAATCATAATAAAGTACTTTTGAACAACTAATTAAGAAATAGAATAAATGCCAAAAATATGGCCAATTAATGCAAAATATGTCTAAAGTACAGTTCACTATATTAAAAAAATTGCATATATATTTCTATTCATTAAAACTGAAGCCATGTCTTAGTTTTGAGTTGCTAGTTATATTGTCACGATAGAATTGATATCATTATACTTTCAAAAAAGAATACATATCATCATACTTTCATATTTGCATGAAAATCTATTTCACTAAAACTTTGTAAAAAATAATGTACTTTTCTTCTTAGAAATATAATGGCAAAAAAAAAGAAAAAAGGGGCTGGGGAAATAGCTCCGTGCCACAAGTGCCGGAGTCTTGGCAAGTGCAAGGTCGTGAGTTCAAACCCCAGTCCCGCCAAAAAAAAAAAAAAAAAAAAAAAAAAAAAAAAAAAAAGAAATAAAATGGCAAATATATGTGGATAATTTAAGCATGCCGTGAATCAGGTATAGCAATATTGAATAAGGTGATTTCAAACATATATGGAAAACTGGAGTAAAGTCTTTCTGAAAATATGAATGTAAAAGAAAAACTCTTTATTTCTGTGACTTCTGTGTTTCTCTTTGATGCCAAGCATAACTTACACCTTATGTGTAGGTATGAAACATATGAGCATAGCCATGTTATTTAAATTACTAGTAGATATAGCACAACAATGAAAAATATTGGGGGCTGGGGAGATAGCTTCCTAGCACAAGTGCCTACATAGCAAGTGGAAGGTCATGAGTTTGAACTTTTTCATTTTATATTATAATTTTATTTTATTTTGAAGAGTAAAAACAAGAGCATGAAAAACAGCAAAGAAAGAAACAGAGTAATATACAAGAATATATATATCACAGATTTTCAAAACGAGAATAGCTGATTAATAGTGATGCATATATTATCTATTTTAATCAACAAATCTGGTGCTCAGATTAGCAGATAGAGTTATGCAAAACAGAACATATGATTGAATACTTTCAAATTAAATAACTAACATTCTTCTAAAACCTAACTGCCCAATTCATAGATGAAGGGGGAAAATTATAAATTTTGCTAAAATAAAAAAGTGACACTTGTTCTCAAGTATTCTATTATTTGTCTATGGTCAATAGTCTTGATCATCATATCTTTGTAGAATTTATTAAAAGCTTCTCTACCCTTTCTACCTTTTGTCTTCGTTTATCATTTTGCTTCAGATCTGAGTTATACTAATTGGGTGACTGTGAGGTGGTTAGACACCGTAAAAATTTTCGATTTTTCCCTTCATCTCAAACTACTCTACATACAAAAAATAAAATAGTGGTTTTCTTTTTTCAAATGAAGAAAATAGGATTATGTGAAGCTATAATATAAGATGATGAAGTTAGGTTTCGGTGTGATGATAAAAGAATAAAGAAATGCTCAAGCAGAACCAGAGAAGAATGTTAAAAAGGGACCTAAGGGAAAAGAAAGTCACAAAGTGGTAGAATGAAACCTGAATATTATCCAAAAGCAGAAGCCTAATTAAGACAATATATAGCAACTCTTAAAAAGGGAAGAGGACGCACAATTGCACACTTCTGAATGTACTACACAGCTATAATAATACAGACATCATAAACAGTAAGACTGTATGGCATCAGTTTTATCTGAATAGAATAAAACTTGAAGTCTAGAAATAGTCACGTCCGTTTACGCTCAATAAATTTCAACAAATGCTTCAAAATAATTATGGGAAAGAACAAACACAACAAATGATCATTGGGCACAGGATATTCACATGTGAACAAGTGAAGTTACCTAAAGCAATAGAGAATCACATAAGTAAATTTCGGTACTGTTTGATTATACATTAAATATGACACCAAACCATAATCATTACAAGTGAAAAGTAGCTGGGCTGATTTTCAAAGCTGAAATGTTTTTGTTTTAAAAGGTCTAAAGAAAGTAAAAACAGCCCAGAAAATTGCACAAAAACTTGAGAGAACTCAACAGTAAAAACAGCTCAAAAGAAAATGGGCTAAGGATGTTAACAAATTATTTTATACATGAAATATACAAATAGACAACAAAGAAAGAAAGAAATGTGCAGCATCAGTAGCCATTGGTTAAATGCAAATAAAACCCATGCTAATAGAATACCTCCTAATACTTATGATGCCTTTGGATGAGCATAAAGACCAACATGTTGGGAAAGTTGTAGCAAAATTGACCATTGGTCCAATGCTAATAGGAATAAATTATTACACAGCCACTTTGGAAATCAATCTAGTAGTTCCTGTAAAGGATAAACTTCAAATCATCACATAGCACAGCAGTTCTTCTCCAGTGTGTATAGCCAAAAATGATGAGGCACTCAAACAAAGATTTCCATATGAATATGAATTAAAGCATTTTTCTCAATAGCCAAAGGATGCGAGCAACGCAAATCTTCATCATCTGCAATTAATTTTCTAATACCTTAAGAAGATCAAAGTAATACTCAAGGAAATGACCAAGCTTATATATGACACTATCACCACGTCTCACATAATAAAGCCTTTTTAAATTAAAAACTGTAGTTAAGAATTTTTCCTATGTTTATTCTGAATGTCCTATTTTTCTTCGCAAAATAAAGATCTGGATGTAATTCCAAGAAAAGTAAAAAAGAAAACTGTGGCAGACTGGACATTTGTAAGCAAACCTGCTTCTTGGAAACTCTGGTTCCTTTTGGTCATATTGGAATGTTACTCTTTATGTAGGGTCTTTGTGTAGTAATGAATGAAATGGCTACTGATGCTCTCCAAATAAATGACTGACTCTCTCTATCTTTCAACAGAAGCAGGTGCTATGAAACAGCTATTTCTACAGTGACTATCCAGACAAAACCTTTACATAAAAGGAACATACAAATAGCCCTTGGAAGGGATCTTATATGATTCTGCTAGACAATATCACAGCTGCAGTAGCAATGCCACGTCTCTCATTTTTAAGATCATTTTAGTATCTATGCCTTTTTGTAGGAGTGCTACAAGTATATTTATAAGGTACACAATCTATAGAATTGGACAGGCAGGTTTTTATTTCATTACTTGATAAATAGGTTTGGATATTTCCTTTACTACAAACATGTTTTCTGTTTTACACTGCTTATAGCTTTAATACAATTAATTACAGATGAAAAATATTTTACAGCAATTTATTATTCATCAACCTTTGTACTAAAGTGCTGTCTCAAAAACTAGCAATTCATACACTTACTTTACTTTGCAAAGGGAAGAAACAGATTTTTGGCTAATAAAAATGTAAAGTGATATTAGTGATAACTGAAGAATTCACATTAATAAATATTTTGTCATTTACTCCTGCCCTTAATTTACACAAATGTTTATAATTATTCGCATTAATATTGTCAGACAATTTCTTTTGAATAGTAATCAAAATGCATAAAGGTACAAGTGAGGCTAAGCATTCTACTTAATGTTAGAATAGCAGGTTTTAATATTTATTTATTTTGAGACTTCTAGAATTCCTATAGCATTACTAGGTGTGCTCAAAGTAAATCCTAGCATATGATAGCAGCACTAGTCTCAAAAGGGCGGGAAGAAAAATGAATGAAACATCCAGATTCTAGTGTTTGTTTTTAAGTTATGTCAATATACCACTATGATCTTTTAGAATTATCAATACTGTAATACATTCACTTCTTAGTGAATTCTACAAAGGAAAATCAGAGATATCCTAAGGCTAAGCAATACATGAAACTATTGCTACATGTTACAAAACAAAGCTATACTGCTTATAATCCAGTAAGAAAATTATCAGACGTTTCATGAAGAAGTCAGATATTCTGGATAAAAAGTTTTCCAAGCACTTAGAAGACAACTAGAATGTAGAACAATAGTTATTTCCCTTAACTTAGAACTAAACGATTAAGAGAACCATCAGCAGTTTGAAATTTAGAAATATAAAAAAATTGTCTGACTTCCTGCTCAGAAGCACTATTTCCAAGGATAAATTTCCCAGAACTCTTAAGTTTGAGCTCATTATTAAAGTAAATAATAATAAAATTAACTCATATTGTAAAATTAACTTCAGATGCATGATCTATATTTCTGCCTATGTGAGCTTTTAATTTTTTATAATTGTTCTTGAATGCATCAACAAACAACCCAGCTGTACTTATTGAGCAGCTAGCTCACTGAATGTACTTTACTTCCCCACAAAAATGGCAGCTGAACTTACATTTTCTAATTACACATTTACCTTTGTCTGCATGAGAAAAATCTTCAACTTTTGGGAAGGCCCTATGAAAATATAAATTGAATCTTATTTTCTACAGTGTAATTTTCACTATCAATTATGGATTATAATGGTTCTCAAATGCTTTTATTCTGTCTAACCCCAGGTGGTTATAATAGATTCACAGGCCATGTCCACTGCATTCCCAAATATAAAAGGTTAATACACAAAGTTTTCAGGCAAACATTACATATTATTATGAGCTATGAGTCTGTCTGGAGTGTTAAGAGAATGTCGTAGATACAATTAGCACCTGCTACACAGAGAATATATTATTTCTAATTTCCAGTTTTCACAATGGAGAGTATCTCTCAACTATGATTTAAGAGGTTAGTTGGAATGGTTCATAATCTGCTGTTTCCTATAAAAATTACACAATTATTAATCTGTCAAAAGATAATTTGTATAAATTATATATATATATATATTTTTTTTTTTGAAATCTGGAGGTGAATCTATCAGTAGTTCATAAACCCTAACAAGCTGCAATAGTAAATCTGCTCTCATGTAAGCAAATATTCCTCATACACTCACATATCAGCATTTACATAGTAAATGACACTCCTGTCCTCAGTACATGATACTAGAAAAAAATAAAGCCTACTTAGGCACATTGTACAGTAATCAGTCACTTTCCTGTGCAGCCTCATAATCTCCTTCAACAGGAAATTTGGCGCTCCACTTCATTATAGGCCTTTACAGTACATGTTATTTTATTTCCTGTGTCCTCACTGACATTAAAGGGCTAGAGCCAAAATATTGGTTATAGTTGTACCTTGTCTTTTTCTCTAATTATTTGGTCTGCAAACTTAAGTTGTTAACCTTCCAGAAGAGAAGCTTAATGATATTATCCACTATAACATAGGCAGTTGAGCTCAACATCACTGTCTTTCTGAATAACAAACACCTTAGACATAACATGAAACAGGTATTTTCCATGAATTGTTGATAGTCTAAATTTTAAATTCCGATAAAATGTGAAAAAATAATTGCACATTGTCACAGAGATTTATGAGCTCAAACTATTTACAATATTATAATGGTACACTTCTATGGCCTTTTTTCCTTGGCGTATATTGTCTTTTTCTTTCTTTCTCTCTTTCTTTCTCTCTCTCTTTCTTTCTTTCTTTGTTTCTTTCTTTCTGTTTCTTTTACTCATCCATTTATAAACAAGCATTTACATGAGAGAGAGAGTATAGCAATAATTGCTATGACATTACAAGTAGTGCCTAATTAGATGACCAGAGTGATAGGCATTCCAAGCATGGTTTTACTATTGCACATTGCTATGCTCAGTGTATTTGCTTAGTTCACAGAAATCATTACATATATTGTTAGTCAGGGTGCAAATTGTACCCATTACCTGCTAGTTTACCTCTTGGAGATTTTTAGGATCACTGACTTTACCATTTTTTGTATATAAATATACAGTTTTGTCCCTATCATGTTTCCTAATTTTTATCCTAGCATTCTCTTCATTGTCTGATCCTTAAACTCTTGCTTTTCATTTAACTATATTATACCTCTCCATTTTTATTTATTCTTTTAAGTCCTTGTATTAGGGACAGTATGCAATATTTACACATATAGGTCTGGTTTATTTCACTCATGAGTATACATCCAATATACATCCACTTACATATTAAGGCTTCAAGTTTATCATTCTTTATAACTAAGTTATATTTCATTATATAAACATACCACATTGTTTTCATCTATTCTTTAGGCAATGGGCATTTTGGTTGTTTCCGAGATTTGGTTATCACAACTTGTGCTAATGTAAATATACATGCACAAACATCACTATTATATGATTTCAGTTTTTCTGAGAAAATTCCCAATAGGGGTATAGTTAGATTGAATGGGACTTCCAGTTCTACTTTAAGAAGTCTCCACACTGCTTTCCATTAGGGTTGCACCAGTCTGGATTCCGGCCAGCAGTGGAGAAGGGTTCCTTTTTCCCTACAGCCTCTGCAACATTTGTTCTTGGTTTATTTTTCTATGGTAGCCATTCTTTCTGAGGTGAGATGCTATCTAAGTGTTGTTGTAATTTGCATTTCAGGAATGACAGATGGCTGACACTAATATCTGACCATCCTAAAATTTATGACGGTATTAATAAATTATTTTATGTAATTGATTCCAAATTTGTCAATGAATTTACAAATTTCTCACTTTGCTATATATGCCATTCTGGGACAAAGTATAAATGCAGTTCATTTGCGGCAGGTCCCCTCCTCTTGCAAAGGTTTTACTCCAATTAAATTTATTTGCGTTTTATAAAAATTGTACCAATAATAAAGAGAAGAGATAATCAGGACTTTTTTTTTAACTCAAACTACTATAAGTTCCATTTAATCTCATCATTTTTAAGGTTTTTTTTTTATGTTCAGGGTCTTACTATGTAGTTTAGACTTATACTGATCCTGTGTTCAGACTACCTAGTGCTGGGTTTCCAGGTGTGTGACAGCACTAGGGTCTATCACGGGCTCACCATGCTTGGGGTTGGGCCAGCACAGCATGTTGTGCCAGGGATCAAACCCTGGCCCCTGGGCTTACCTAAGCATGTGCTTAGTCTGCTGAGCTACCTTGCTGGCCCTTCACTATTGTTGAAAAACTTTTTTTTAATCTTTCATTTATTTGGAACAGGTTCTCACTATGCAGCCTAAACCCCTAGTGATTTTCCTGGCTCAGCCTCAGCAGTGCAGGGTCAGGCATGCACCACCACACCCAGTTTCAGTGGCTGAAACAGTGCCCAGGGGTTCAGGGCCAGCACCCTATGCAGTACCAGGGATTAAAACCAGGTTCTTTTGTTTGCCAGGCAGGTAAATAGACCAACAAGATATCTTCTAAGCCCCCCAAACTGTAAAAAGTGCTATGCAAGTTCACTGCTACATATTTTAACCCCAGTCACGATAAAACTGTACCACAAGCTCATCGGGGGGTGAGTAAAAATTAAATTACACAGAATCGAAGGTTTTGTTAGCAGTTTACTTAAAAACCACATGTTTTCATTTACCTACACTGCCTGAAAAAGGAAATACAACAAAAACAATAGAACTTCATATGAAATGTGACTGCGAGACAATCTAAGAAGTTCGCAAATTATATGCAGGGCATCTTTATAACCCTCCCAATTCAAATTATGTGAATTCACTTTATTCCATGGTGCTTGATTACAGTTTTACTTATTTGTGATCTTAATTTTAATATCCTGTTCATAATCCTCAAAAAAATAGAGTGTTCTTGCCTTGTCACATCCAAAAATGAAACAAAGATAAAAGCTTAAAGCTACTTATATACAGTAGTATTCATGTAAGGAAATGATAAGTCTAATAGTTACTGTATAGAATCCTTTCCTCAAAAGTCTATATTACTATGATGGCTATAATTGATACACATTGGTTTATGCTGGTCCTGTTACTTTCCTGCTATTGAATTCCTACTTTTCTGAACTACTACTATAAGGTACATTTTAACAGGTGTATCTAAGGAGACCCTAGAATTTACTTCAGGCACCTTCAAAAAGTAACTAAATCACAGCTGGGTATGGTAGCTCATGACTACAATGTTAGCACTTCCAAGGCTGAGACAGGAGGATTGCAGTGAGTTTGAGGCCAGTCTGGGCTCCATAGTGATTTCAAGTTCAGCCTGAACTACAAAGTGAGACCTGGAACCAACAAACAAACATACAGCAACAAATCAACCAACAAACAAAAAAAGCATACAACTTCATATCCAGCTTCACAAACAGATCCTATAGAAAACTTCCCAAGTATTGAGAGAATGGTGCTGGTGATAATTTAAATAGGAAAGTTCAAAGAAATTATTTTTACTAAATGATGCCTTCTCAGCCTAGGACTAGTGAAAATCTTCACATTTTGAGCTAAAGAATAAAACCTGAACATTTAAGCTCATATTTATTGATTCATGTAAGCCCCTGTCTTAACTGATCAATGCTGTTGATTGTTGAAATGTGAAATGTAGTTAGTCACTGTTCACCTTGTAAATATTTGCCAGCAATGAAAAATATTTTAAGTTACTATAAATAAAAATGTATAAAGTTCAATATCGGTCTCCAATGCAGAAACATAATCTAAGGTGTTGAATATTATGTTTCTTGACAGTTGTGTAATTTTCCCCTAGGTGTATCTAGTTATATTAAGATTATAAAATTTCTTTTGTGCAGTATAAAAATATATCTGTATTTGGCTTTTTAAAATTTTTATTATTTTTTTTCTTGTTTCAGAACTTTTGTTTGCTTGTTTATTTATTGTTATGGCTGTCTCAGCCTGCTCCGTGGGCAGGGCTGGCACAGCATGTGGTGCCGGGGATTGAGCCACGGTCCCTGCAGCCACCCACGCTTTCCTAAGCAAGCACTTTAGATCACTGAGCCATCCTGCTGGGTCCTGTCTTTGGCTTTTTGAAAAAAAAAAAAAAAGAGAAAAAGAAAACACCAAAGGCTCCTATCTGTGCCAATGATTAAAATATGACCACATTTAAACATTAGCTAGAGATACTAGACAACCAATGAATTTGTTAAAGAAATGATGCATCACCTCCTGCTCATAACACAACTCTTAAGAACAGCAGCAAGCACTAAGGCTTCTAAAGACAAAAGCAGATGGGCACATGCAGTGAAGCAATGCTACATTTTAAATGATTACAGCAAAGGGCCTTATGGCAGACAGCTAAAAAACAACAGAAACAGAGCCAAGAGCGAAATATACAGCAGCTAAGAACTGCCTAGCTGAAACTCTGAAAGAAAATGCCTTTCAGGTCCTCATTTGTAAGGATAAACCTATACAGAGAGCACATAAACTACATAAACATGATTTATTCCTCACATGGTAAAGATGAGTAATCTATGGTACATAGAACCTTTCTGAGTAGGATAATGGAGATGTGATTATTTCATTGAAATTTTTTTTCCTAACAACACTGTGTTGACCCTGGAAGTCAGGATTCTAATGTAGAGGTCAAGAATGTGTTAAATTTATACTTAAAATATGTTTTCTCTTTTTGCCAAATTGCACAAGCTCATGGACTAAGTGAGATGTTCTCTAAGACAAATGAGAATGAGTTAACCTTAAAAGTAGCCCAGCATCAATTTTATGTGAATTAGCCACCAGTGGGTTTACATTTCAGGAAAAGAAAGATTAAATGTCGATTTCACACTCAGTGAACTGCCCCAACTACTGATCCAAAGGAAAACAGAAAAAATTCAACACCAACATTTTGACACCTTGTGATTTGTTTCAAGACATAAAATTTCACCAAGATTTCTAGTCAGACCATAAAACATTCCTCCTATACAAAGTTAATTGTACTTCCTGACATAAGCATTTAACTTCTTACAAAAAAAGGCTGAGTTATTGCAATGCCCTAGTAATACAATTATTAAAAGAGAGTTTTCTCAGACCTAAGAAAAGCATACCTGAATTGACCAATATATTGTTTTGGTTTATATATAAAAGTTTAGATCAATCTGAGTACAATTATTAATTTTTATTTACAAATACCATGCTCCCTTAATTGCTAGGTGAAGTCGCGTTTTAAAGGAGATTTTGAAGACGTATTTGCTTGAATCAAGGAAGATATATGTGACCTCAGACAGAAAAAAATGTACATACATATGTATGTCAACCTGACTCATTAGGAATAATTCATAGAATAAAAAAGTCAAATGAGAAGTAGTGTGTTTGATTAAAGTCTGCACATTATATAATTCGTCCTAAAATGTATTTGGAAGAAATATCAGAAGCCAGGTCACTTAAAGAATAAAGAATACATGTGGATATGAAAAACAATGACATTTACTCAATTCAGCCATTTCTTATTGTGCATCTGTGGAAATCAAAATAAGATATTCTAAGAAAAAACTAGTGGATTTATAGAAGCTGTGGCATTTACATGATAACAAATGTTACATCACAAAATACGTGTTTTTTTAAAAAAATGTGTCACAAGTATGTTTATTGGGTCACAAATTGCAATTAGCATTACAAATTATTATAAGGTAATTATTGTATATTTTGATGAAACAAAGAAACTATTCATAACCCTATTTATATTTGCAGCTTTCAGGTTACTTATAATTTTTAGAAAGTGATATTCCAATTTTTACAGAATTTTTTTTTTGTGCGAAAGTGATCCCATTTTCAATTATCGTAAATTAATCACTTAATTTAAAAAATAAAATCAGTTACACTGGGGACAAATTTCTGCAATAGACCAAAAAATTTAGTCTAAAAGTTGGCTATAGCACCAGCCAAATAGCTGAACAATTAAAGTGCCTGCTTAGGCAGAGCACAGTGGACAAGAGGTAATCCCCTGACTGCTATCCTGGTCCCATCCCTGGGGCACACTGAGCTGGTGATGGAGACAGGGCTTGGTAATGCACGCCTGTAATGCCAGTCCTTGGAAAGGTGAACACAGGAGAATAACCAGGGGTCCAATCACTAGTGAGACTCTATATACCATGCAGACCTCTATGAAATAATTAATTAATTAATTAATTAATTAAAAGTTGGACATGTTTCTAGCTCATACTCATGGCTCAAGTCTGTATACGAATAAATTAGAATAACAACAATATCAATGAAACAATGACATATAACACTGAAATATTTACTATGGGAAAGGCTACTACTATTCTAAACATTGCCATACTTTTGATAATCTTCCAGAATGTCATAATTTATGATAATACCATTATTTTTATTTTAAAGATGAAGATTTTGAGATGTTACAAGGTAAGGAAACTTACCTAATGTCATATTGTTAGTAAGCAATACAATAGTTGTTCAAGCAAAACACTCTAACTACAGAGTTCAGTGCCTTTAAGTACCTCACCGGGGCTTTAGTATCTGCTACTCACTGTCAAGTTGATGATCTTTTGCAAGTAATTTTGAAACAATAGATATCTACACCTAGTCCTTAGAGGTGCAGAAGCTAAGGAATTGAGATGGTTCAAGGTGTCAAAAAGTGGTTGCTCAGGATTTATGGTCAGATGAGAGAACAGATTTCTTTTAAAAGTAGCATTTCATGAGAAAGAGTAGAATCTAAGTGGGGGGAAAGCAGAGGCAAAGGAAAATATACAACAAAAGTAATTACCCCAGAAATCTGAAACAAAAACTAGAACTGAATTTTATAATAAAATAAAATAAAATCACTCCAAGGGACAAAGACAAGCAACAAGCTGCTCCATCTTTAAGATTCAACAACCTGATTCTTGGTGGAAAGCAACCAAGCAATTTCCCCTCAAATTTTTCTCATTCTCTTTCTCTCAGAACTATTAGTTAACCTTAAACTCTGGTCACCAGCTCCAAATTTCTACCTCTTTCTCTCTTTCATCATTAACCATTGTTATTTTCCATGGTTGAACACTTTATGTAATTTTTCCTCTTTTCTCCCTTTCCCCATCAAAGTTATGTCTTTTTGGGGCAGCTCTTTCTCTCTCACATCTATTATACATTTCAGATCTTACTTACTCTTTCCACTTCTCACACTGTTGAGACAATAAAATGTTCACACATGTATCTGATTTATTTCACTTATGAGTGTGGTCTCTAGTTGCATCCATTTGCTTATAAAAGCCTCAAGTTTCTTTTTATAAATGAGTATACTCCATTACATAAAAATACGTCTTTTTTACCCATTCTTTGTGGATGAACATTTGGGATGTTTCCAAGAGTTTACTATGACAAACTGTGCTGTTGCAAACATGGGTGCAGATATGCAACTAGGATGTGATGTTTTTAATTCTAAGAAAAATACCCAGAAGGGGAATAGCTGGGACCCTAGCTATGAGGTAGCCAAAGGTTTACCCAACAGAACTTCAATTACTAGATTTTTGAGTTACTTTCTTCTTTCTAATATTCTTAGAAAATTTTCCACATGTATATTTTAATTGAGGCAAATCTCCCTATAATTATACGAAGCACTGTGTTGAGAAAGCACACATGGGAGAAACAGAAATGATACACTTCAAAGTGGCTCTTCGTCACTTTGCCTATTGTCAGAGCCATTCTCTGCTTTACTGAGCTTATAAGAGAGGTGACCCTGTGGCCATCTCACCAATGTTCAATGATCCTTCTTCTCTTCCTGTGTCCACTACTGCAAAGTTTCTCAGTTTTCATTACCTTACTCTGCTTGTTAAAACAGCCAGCAAGCTGATGTCCTTCACAGATCTCTCCAAGTCTAGGGTTCATGTCCAATCACCAGTTCTTTTCCTCAAAAACATTATCTTGTAAGATCCATAAAATTTTACTAATACTGATGTCATTTAAACTCATATGGGATAATTCCAATTCCAAGTTAAGGCTAAGATGTTTGATACTTAGAAAGACAGTGATGTTAAGCATACATACCTATGTCATAGAGTAATAGTATCACTAGACTTCTTTTCTGGAGAGTTAAGAATATAAGTTTACAGACCAAAAATTACATAAAAGTAAGGGTTACAAGGATTGTGAATATTTTGGTCCTAGCCCTTCAAAATCAGTGAGGACTCAGGACATAAGAGAACCTGTGCTATAGCATCCCATAACTCAGTGATGTCCCAAAATTTGGGGACAACAGAGGAAGTGGATTTCCAATGTATAGTGTGCCTAAGGAGAGTCACCTAGAAGTAAAACATTCTCTCAGGCTTTCACAGAGAGCAATCTGTCAAGCAATGGCTATCACTCATCCAGACTACTGACACTGACAACAGTTCTACAAAGCACTGTATATGGCTTCAAAATAAATCCTGAGGGATTTGACCGACCTTTGAAGATGAAAGTTACATGTTTTGTTATCTAAGTCTTCATTTAACTTGCTCTTAACCACCCAGCAGAAAAATTTAACCATGTGTCATAAAACGTACAGCTAGACTAGTATGCTGACCTGCAAAAGGTTTAAATCAATAGCTTCCAACATTGCCAGTCTTGCCAATAACCCACTGTGATTATGGAATATTTGATTATGTATACAACTATTTTCTAATAGTTCAAGGAGAATAAATTTTTGTACCAATAATGAAATGTTTGTACCAACAATATGTATTGTATCAAATAGGGGGAATGTACTACTAACATGCTTTGGAACTGTCACATTATTATTTCTTATTAAAAGTAATTTTAAAAAGACGGTGAAAATAAAAAAAACAGCTCATATCCTTAATTTTTTCAAAGAACCATTTAGGCAGTTCTCTCATCCTTATTTTCCCTTGCCACTTCTTAGAAGCATATTTTGCTATTTCTCAATGTGTGTTTCCGAATTCACACTGACTAAATTGTATACTGCCAACAAATATGATTTTTAAAAGCCTCATCTATGTGTCTTTAAAAGTAAAGAACTTAAAATTTCAAAATCATAAGTAGTTTGAATAGTTAAATGGAGATATTTCTTTACTAGGGTATAGGATCATAAGAAATTTCAAATTACCATCCACTATAGCAAAAAGAACTGCCCTAGGTGACCTTCACCATGACACTGGAAAGCAGAGATTATTAAGTAATTTTATAAACAGTAAATTTATACTACTTGTTCAAGCCACACAGCACATCCAGAGATACCTTTGAGCTACTTTTCCTGTTTTCTTTCGCATATGCCTCTCATCCAAATTGTAAGCCCCAGGAAATCTTCTTAGCATTCTGTCTTCTGCCAAGTCTCTCCTTCCTGTTGTTCCTGTTTCCCTGGGGTACTGGAAGCTTTAGGTATCCGGGATAATTTACTGACATAGAGACAAGTGTTACCGCTTCTAATTTCTTTAATGCCCTTACTTGGCCACCAACAACTGAAGTTTGGCAGGCACACTGACAACCACACTAGGTGACAGCTGACAGCAAGGGACAAGACAAAATACCTATGAAGAGCAGACACAAAAATTATTAAATGACAGCAGACTGGGACCACAAGCTTTTCCTGATATTCTCTGTGCATTTCTCTTGTACTAAGAAATGACAAGCTAGAACAGAGCAGCTGTCCACCAACATTTCTGTATAACTATTTTCTGCTCAGTGAACATAAGAAGAGAAAAGTAGGGTATCAGAGTTATTTCTTTTAGTCTTTTCAGTTTTTGCAGTGTTTAGTCCATAACTATCTTTTTTATTCTTGTAAAGATTTGCATGAAACAGTGCTCAGCAACTTTGTTAAAGTCCAGGTGGTATCCTTTAGAGACTTAACAAACAGCTTTTCCTTAATGAAGTCTTACTCATTTTCCAAGGCGCAAGGCTATTTCTTCTCTAGTGCCTTCCATAAAATCCTGGAGCATGTGCATAAGAAAAAATATACCCACTCCCTCATAAAGTTGGCAGTATAATCTAGCCCTATTTTATAGCTCAGAAAATTCCGTGATGCCAGATTATTAAGGATCTGGATCTAGTAAGCAGTGTATAACCTCAAAAGCTATTTTCTTTCTGACAGTAGTATATTTGCTCAAAAACCTACATTGTTCATCATTTAATGATACTAGGGGCAAGCCGGGCGTGGTGGCGCACGCCTGTAATCCCAGCACTCGGGAGGCTGAGGCAGGAGGATCGGTGCGAGTTCGAGACCAGCCTGAGCTACAAAAGTGAGCTCAAGGCCAGCCTCAACTGCATAACGAGACCCTGTCTCAAAAAGACAAAAAAAAAAAAAAATGATACTAGGGGCAACAGTCACTTAATTCTTTCTACAGTCTAAATTGTTTTATTTCATTTACTATTAATAATATTTAGGCAAGGTACTTTTTATTAAATACAGTTAACAGAGTCCTGAGAATTAATGTAGCTAGATAAATTTCAAGGTTACAAAGTAGAAAAATCAAGATTTAATCTCAATCTTTTGCAGTAAACTTGATGATTTCCTCAGAATTATAGAGCTGCCCCAGCACCTTAAAAGTACCTCCAGCTCAGCACATACAATTATATTAGATGATTATAAGCATTGCCATGCACAAAGTGTTAGATCATAAAATTTTCAAGGAGAAAGATTTAGTGATATGAATATTTACATTTGCCATTTCTACTGTAATATATACGATGGTTTACTGCGTGACATTTACATGTGGACAAAGAATCTAGAATCACACTGACTTGCTTCAATGCTCAGTTCTGTTATTTCCATGAGACAAAGAAGCCATTTCACCATCAGGAACTTCACTTTTTTTTTTTCATACTCAGGCTCCAGTAATAGTAAAACATCAAAAGTTTTGCAAAGGTTAACTGAAAGAATGCATGCAACATTCTTAGCATAATGGAGAGCACAGAAGAAACCTGCACTTTAGGAATTAATTTCAGCACTATGGTTGTCCTAGAAAGCCTTCCCTGATGAGGCACACTTAGGAATATCATCATGTTCCTGTAAAACCTTAAGGCACACTCTTATTACACAACAATGATTAGTGGTAATCTTTTATAATGTCTATCTCTCAATGCCAAGCAGAGACAAATTTTATAATGTCAATTTCAAAATGTCACCATCAAAAGATCTTACACATATGTGTAAATTCTTCTACCTGAAAAACCCTTGCTGAAATATCCTCTATTGTCTTCTGTGTGGAAAAACTTCATTCTTCAGAGAAAAAAAAAATTACATCCAACTTTAGACATTCTGAACTGTCACTAACAAAGAGAAATTTCCAATGCAGTTTTTTCACTCTTCAACTATAGTTAATTATCACACCATTTTACAATTTCTTTGTTCATCTACACATCCATTTTTTTAACTAGATTGGGAAATTTACATGTCAGGAATCCTATAGTATTCATGCAACATATGGCTTATATTCAAGAATTATGTATGTGAATCAATAACAAATAAATTAAATAAGAAACAAATAACCAATACATAATACGTATATTATGAAACAATGAAGCTTCAAGTTACACCTATGAATCATTGTGAATAGTATAACTATTATGTAGAAAGGTATTTTGATTCATAGTTATTTTATGAAATTGTTTTAGTTTGAAAGCACAGCAGTAAAGCATCTATGTTGGTACATATTTAAAGTAAGGAGAAGTTAAGATTTTGATTTTCTTCAGTTTGCAAAACAGAATGATTTGAATATTTCAATATGATCATGAATAAAAATATATAGGACAAACTTTAGAAAAAGATAAAGCCTTAGATTTTTTCATCCCTGAATATATGGTGCAGTTTATGCACTTAAGAAGTTCATTTGTAGGACAGGCAATGTGGTGCAAACCGGTCATCACAGCACTCAGGAGACTGAGATAATTGAATTGCCATTTGTTTGAAGCCAGCCTGGACTACACAGGGAGTTCAATGCCAGCCTAGATTAAACAGATCATGTCTCAAAAAGAAGTATATTTGTGTACAGAAGACCAAAAGATAAAGGAAACAAAAAAGAAAGGAAAATGCTTAACCATGTTAGAGAAGGAAAGTGGTCTTGGATATCGAACTGAGGAACTTGTGCTTACCAAGAAGGCTTTTAGGCTGCTACGCTATTTCTCCAGCCCTATGGTTTTTACTTGAAGACTGACATGGGAAAGATGTAAATGTTATCTTAAGTGATTCTACGATGATAACTAGATTTGCTGAAAGATTAATCAGTATGACAATGTTCACAAATAGTGCACTAAATTTATTTGATATAAATAAAATGCTAAGATTTTATGTAACAATTTTTAAAATTAAAACTATTCCCAGGCTGGGTGTGCTGGTGCAAACCTATAATCCCAGCACTCAGGAGGCTGAGGCAGGAGGATTGCTGTGAGTTCGAGACCAGCCTGGGCTACAACAGTGGGCTCAAGGCCAGCCTGAACTGCATAGCGAGACCCTGTCTCAAAAAGACAAAAAAAATACTACTACTAATAAAACTATTCCCTATCATTTTGGTCTTTTATATGTGGGTGATTTGGAAGCAAATGAGATGAAATAAATATTAGAAATGTTAAGAAGAGTTAAATCATCAAGAGTTGATAAAAATGGTCAACCTGATAAAGTGAGTCAAACAATAACGAAAGGGTAAATCATGTTAGGTCTTAATCTAACAATGAACAATTAAAAGCTTCTACAGAAACTCTACGGTATTGCAGCTGGGCGTGGTGGCTCACGCCTGTAATCCCAGCACTGGGAGGCTGAGGCAGGAGGATCAGTGTGAGATGGAGACCAGCCTGGGCTCCAAAAGTGAGCTCAAGGCCAGCCTGAACTGCATAGCGAGACCCTGTCTCAAAAAGACAAGAAAAAAAAGAAACTTTATGGTACTGCTTTAGGAAAACACCCATTTTACTTGGTGATTTATTAACAGTAGTTTTTCCAACAAATTTAAATGAGGCTAAGTCTTTTAACTGAACTGAATTTTTGTGTTCATTCTTGTTGCAGTCTACAAGAATTGTTTGTAGGACACTGATAGAAATATATATGTATTCATTATAATTTTTTTTTACTTTTTTCATTAGGAATTTATATAATGAATAAAATTTCTAAATGATGCACTCAAACATATATATATATATATATATATATATATATATATATATATATATAATACACAAAGTTACAGCAATGTACAAATGAGAATTTAAGACTATAGATAAACAGATTAGATTTAATCGAGTGGGTGACAACAGAATCTCAGCCAATGATACTAACACCCTTTCATGGATTAACGATTTTAATTACTAAGATATCATTTGTTCCCCAGCCTTTTTATTGTTTTTCTAAACAAAGAGCTAATTACATCAATGCATTATTGCCTTCTCTTTTCTTGGAATATTCGTTATGAATTCAACAAAAAATCTCTATTTGCATAAAACGTTTAACTATATTTAGGAAGCTGACATTATAATCAAATGCAGAGCCACTTAAGTACACTGCCAAGCAAGGTGCAAAAATTCAAGATGGTACAATTGTCAAAGCCTGAAGATATAGTCTGTTCCCATTAGTCTGAGTTAAAAAGAAATAAACAAAGAGAAAGTTTAACACTGATATGAAATTTACTAATAAAAATACTTTGGCTTGTGGCTTTAAAGATATCATAAATGTCCCTACCTCCAGCATGTATCCAGTTTTGTAGCATATAAACTAATTTAAAACACATTTGCATACAGCAAACACTTGTATCTTGTTAGTGAAGAAATAGTTTGAACTAAATACCCACTGTTGTTTTGAAAGGAGCATATAAATAAACGAACTGCATTCTACCTTTGAGAAGCTACAAGCAGGATTGATAACACCAAGGAGAACATTTAAAAGTAACTCAAGGGCATTTACAAATGAAAATGTACAAGTTAATAGAATGTATATTAAGAAAATGAAAGGCTCCACTCAGGCATAGTTAACTCTCCTTAGAATTCTCAAAGCTGATATCCGGAATAATTAGAAGAAGTAAACAAGATTGTAAAGGCACTAAGCACCATGATTAGATGACTCAAAGGTATCCAATATTTCATTTGGGGAAATAGCATGGGACAAGCACATAAGCAGAGTATGAAACAGATACATAAGCAGACAGCCAAAGTGGCCTATTGGAAACAAGACTAAAGTTTACACACACTAAACACTTCAATTTTTTTAAAAAATGGAGAGGTCACCTGGTTAAAAAAAAAATATCAAGTGACGGTAAGAACATAAAATATTATTTTCAAGAAAGCTAAAGATATTTTTTCTTAAGTAAATAAAATTTTACAGAAATGATAAAGTGACTCGGGAGGCTGAGGCAGGATTAGTGCGAGTTGAGACCAGCCTGGGCTACAAAAGTGAGCTCAAGGCCAGCCTCAACTGCATACCGAGACCCTGTCTCACAAAGCCAAAAAAAAAAAAAAAATGATAAAGTGAGCTTATATTTTTCACTTTTTAAAAAACTAATATATGTGTACTCACATACATATATATCATTAAATGAAGAGAGATGAATCATCTGAAAGCTACACAGAATAAATGAATCTAGAAATACTTAACTACCTTTATAACATGAAGACAGAGAAAATTTCATTGCAATGTTGTTAGATATTTGAAAGTGAATAGTATATTATACATTTTGATAATGAATAATTTAGCAGTATTGCATTTCTATGAGTGACCTCTGACCTCTTTTATCCTTCCAATATAATGGTTAAACTGAAACCATTAGTCTTTTCATCTTGTGTTAGTCATTAGGCTTCTGTCTTCAATGTTGAGTGTAACTTTATCATACCTTAAATGTACGTAACATATTATTTTGTAACAGACTCAAATAAAAGTAATACCACAAATCACATTTATGATCTCATTTTCCCTAAGAAAACAAAAATTATAAATATCTTAACATTTTGTATACTTATGACATGGTATTTACACTAACAGAACTCATTCAAAACTGGAAGAAAACAGATTTAAGTCATGGAAACAATCTGTCAGAATAGTGATAATCAAAACTAAGTCTAATTACAAGGTTTTAAAACTATGAGCAGGTATCATTTGGATGTACAGTTTCTTCATCCATGAAATAAAAGTCCCATACTGAATGCTAAAGTTGAGCATATATTAATACTAGACAAGCTGAGTGTGGTGGCACACACCTGTAATCCCAACTCCATGGAAGGCTGAGGCAGGAGGACTGATGCGAGTTCAAGACAAGCCTGGGCTACAAAGTAATCTTAAGGTGAGCCTGAACTGCATAGTGAAAACTAGTCGCAAAAAGACAAAAAAAAAATATTATCCAAGTCATTAAATATGCTGACCATAGTCCAGGACAGCAGATGACAAAAATTGACTGCATCTCTGGACTAAACAAATAAGAAATGTCTGCTATAATAATAAATTAATGTTGATCAGTTCTCGGACTTTTGGCTAAGATCAAGTGTAGTAAATGAATATTCATAAATGAACTACCTACTATACCACAAGCACTCTTCTTTCCGTTTTACGTATATCAGTTCAACTTTTAAAATAAATGTAAAGTATAGATATTATCATTATTCCATTTTTTTAAGAGAATAGATGCTATATATCTTACCTAGTATCTCACCAATTACAAAATACAAGTGCATTTTTGTCCTCAGCATCCAGCTCCAGCCTTGCTACCCTTATCCTAGTTCCTCAACACAGTCCTACTTGCTAATGACTTTTCATTCATTTTTTACCATGAAGCCCTAGTGATGAGGATAAAATAGAAATAAAGCAAGTGAAGTTCAAGAATGCTGATTCTATCATAAAGGGTTACACTTACCATGCAGATGCATGTCAATCCATGTTAAATTTTTTTTGATAAAAAATGATTACAAAAATGAGTTGGACTTCATTCAATAACAACAACAACCAAAAAAACTATTACTAATGCTAAAGAAATCCAGTTAGCCAAGCTGAAAGTAATTAACTGAGAATTAACATTTTTTACTAATATAAAAGGGAAATTACAGAGATTGATTAAAATGAATTAGTTGTCACTATCTCCCCAAATACAGATTCTACTCCATGAACTACAACATAAAATACAAAAGTGCAATATAGTGGATTCTATGGGATATTTTCTCCTTTCATGATAAGCACATGGAGTTTATTTACATCTTATAAAGAGAAAATGTCTGAAAATAAAGGTAAATATATATGTGTATACATATATATATATATACATATATATATATATAAATTCATAGTATTATTGAAGTATTGCATAAAAACTCTTCAAAGCAAAATTATTTCTGATTGGTAAAATATACAACTTAAATCATAGGAAGTTGAGGAAATTAATGGATTAAGAATACTCTTTAAGGAAGAAACATTTTCTTCCAATTTAAAATATTATCATATAACCATGAATATAGCCATCCACAATGTAATTTGATAAAAAAAAAGCCTTAGTGGAATATATCACTTGTAAAATAAAGCAAAAATTATACAAATTATAACTGATTATTAGACATTTAAGAGCTAAATTCACCATGTCACATCTAATGTTTATGCTATCCACTGAAATATTCAAATGAGTGTGAAAAAGTGTGACTTTTAATATGACTAAAATGATCACAACCACTAAATGAAATCATAAAAATATCAAAAAAGTACATAACACATATTTAAAAAATGCAGAGGACTATGGAGGTGGAGTAACATACAAAGCTAGTTACAGAAACTGCAATGATTATTGAAGGTTTTTCAAATGTTTACAACAGGGTTGTAATCCGTATCTTTCACAGTCAGGCAGTTCAAACCACTGGCAGTTCAAGCATGACTATACCATAGGGAAGCATGTACCACTGATGGTACAAAGGGAACTAATCTTTTTATTAGTACTTTTACCAATAAAATTAATAAAAAGGCACCTTCTGGCACTATAATACATGTACCATCCATAGTTTTAGACAGGAGGGACATGTTAAGGACCTATGAAACTCACAGATGATCAGAAAATAAAAAATGGTAGCTTTCTGAGTTCCATGACTCTATAGTCATTGATAATAATTAATCTCATGATTCTTGAATCTCCTATAAAGTTTAATGGCATTGAATGTTTCAACAAAGAAAAAATAGGTTTTGGAATGTTATAGGACAATATTCAATTTTCTGGTATTGAAAATCCAATTAAATTGACATTTGTACCATGAGACAGTACCGCAATTATGGAACACTGGACTCTGTATTCATCTGTTTCCTTTCAGTTCAAAGAAAGAAATTTTTTTCTTTTGACTTTCTTTCCTTACAAATATCGATTAGAAAATGTATCATGTCCACACCCTGTGCTCTGTATAACTATTATGAGGACAATATGCAATGTGTCAATTATTGCGAATGTACTACTAATGTGTTTTGAAACATATTGTTATTTCTTATTAAAAACAATTAAAAATCAATAAATTAATTGAAAAACAGAGGGATAGGAAACTATATGTATAACCTAAGCTTCTCTTACATCTAGGAACAAATGCATGGCGAGGGATATTTTCACAATTTTTATACAACTTTTACATACTAACATTGTAGCATCTCTAAGAATATATATATATATATATATATATATATATATATATATAATTTTCATATACTATTTCAATAGGATATATATGTCCATACACCATGTATGAGAAACATAAATTCAGAGAGAAAGAGAATATGATCTTTGCAGCACTAGTCTAGTATTTTCAAATCAAGTGCACTATATTCAACATTAAGCCTTTAGAACTTCTGTTTTTTAAGCCATTTTGAATAGAGCTAGGTGGAAAACATGATTATCACAAAGAAACAACAGCAGCTATTATTTAGGTCACCACAAATTCAATTCTTTGCAAAATATAAGATACTCACTAGATAAAAGCAAAGAGTAATAAATAAGTAAACAAGATATCAGCTCTTCTTTCTTTATTGTCTTTGTCTTGTGCCCTTACTATAGAGTATGACTTTGTAGACCAAATTGTGAATATCTAGCCAAGTGCAATGACACATGCCAATAACTCTAGCTACTTGGGAGCCTGAGGCAGAACTGTAAGCTTGAGGCCAGTATGGGCAACAGGGTGAAACCCTGTCTTAAAATAGTACGTGATGTGATACAATGAACAGTAAAAAAAAATAAAATGTGGTTGTCTAAATTCAAAGTAAAATATAAAAAAATACAAAGAGGCTAACATAAGTACCAAAGCTAGAACATGTAATGCATTAACTATTATTCTCCTAGCATTGATTACTTATGAAATCTTATTTTACATTTTTCAACAAAATAATATAAATAATTACCAGTGTATTGGTAATATCTGTACAATTTGATCACCTCCAAATGTATAGCACATGCAGTATATGTACTTCACTGAGGATAATATAACTATCAATTGAAACTAAGTATCTGTTATAAAATATTATGTCTGGGACCTACAAAAACACTCTAATACAAGCAATATTTAATGAACTCGTTTAGCTTGTTACTAAGAAAAATAATGACCAAATTGTGGTTTTATCAATAGTCAATTTCTTAACAAATATGACAGTATTATCACTGAAAATTAACAACGTACTTCATATCTGTCAACATTTTACAGGTAAAAGTGCCCTAAAAGAATCCTTGACCTTCACTAAACAGTTTAAATACAAGAAACAAATGATTAAGTATTTTTCAACATACACAATAGCAATTTTAACCTTTTACAATGTCATTTCTTGACAAAAATGAATAAAGCTTCATTCTGCAAAATTAATAACATAACTATTAGTAAATTGCATAAAATTTAAACTAATAAGGTCAATTATAACCTATGTTTATCATTATTAAAAGCTCAGAGAAAATAATTTAAATCAAATATGATCTTAGCATTTACGATTTTTCACCGTACTATGAATGTAGTATTCTGAGGATGGCTCCTGCTATAGAATTAACTTCCCTAAGCACTACTTCAAATTTCAGAGATAATGCATTATCTGACTATACTCTGTCTTTAGATGAACAGAGAAATAAATAAGTATTCTACTAAATTTGTCACTATAAAAATCAAAGAAATAAGTACAATGGAAATGTCTTTTTTTGCTTAGGCTGGGAATCAAAATGAGGACCTGGAGCAAGTGAGGCAAGTGTGATATCCTTGGGCTATGCACCCAGTACCTTCGTTAGGTTTGGATTTTGTACAGATATTGATGTCACAATTGTTTTAATAACCAGGATCTTAGCCCAAAACTCTATGATTTTTTACATTAATTGACTTAAACTATAATAGGTTATTTAACCTATAAGTCTTTATTGAAAAAATTATTTAATCTAATACATTGCATTCCTTTTCAAATGTCTCATTTATAAACTTCATGTATATGTGCACTGCTGTGACATACTTGCTGACTTTCTATAATAAACTGGACTCTATTTCAATTTAATATCCATAAGGATACCCACAGAGTCTTTAATTATAGAATAATTTTTGGAGGTCTTTCCTACAGACCACGTTACCATTATGAGTTGCACATCACATGCTTTTCTAATCCCTGAACATCTCTACTTGAGTACCATATGCGACAGAATTCTTGATTTCTTCTTTTTTCTAGCAAACTCTGTACCCATTTGTATTACTTCGATGAACTGGCATCATCAGATCCATCAAATGATTTTAAATACAAAAAATCCCAAGGTGACTTTTCTCTATGCTGTTAAGGAAAATAATACAAATATAAATATGATCACTAACATTCTCCACACTGTCAAATTTAAATGACTTTTTGCTATCCTTGTATATACTAAGTTCTCAGCGATTGTATATATGATTAAACTAGTCCCTACTTTTTTCCTGAAATAATTTCTTTTCTTACATATCATTGTACCACACTTTCTTCATTTTGGTAGTGTTTCTTTTTCTTTTTAACATTTCATTTGTTTCCTAACATATGCCTGGCTCAGCCTGCCCTGGAGGTGGAGCTGGTGCAGCATGTGGTGCCTGGGATAGAACCTCAGTCCCTGTGGTTGCTTAAGCTTGCATAATCAGGTGCTTCAGACCACTGAACCATCTCGCCGGCCCAAAGGATCAGTATGTATGTATGTATGTCTGTATGTATGTATGTATGCATGGATGGATGGATGCATACATGTATTTATTTAGTTATTCAGGACTGGGGTTCAAACTCATGACCTTGCACTTGTCATGCCACAGAGCTTTCTCACTAGCCCCTTATTTCCTATTATTTTTTCCCCTAGAATTGAAGGATATATCCTGGATTGTTTGGTTTTTTCAAGTGTGTGTGTGTGTATGTATGTATGTATGTGTATATGTGTGTGTGTTTTGTCTTTACACATTTTTATGTAATTCCATCCATTCTCATGATTTTAAATTCTATGAATACATACATGAACTCCCATTCACCCTTTAAAAGCCAGATATGTATTCTGAATTAAATTTTCAATACTTCCTGTGGGACACAGCAATTTAACTATATTTATCTCAAATTAACTATATCTGGAGGGAGGTAATTTTTCATTTTTTTCTACTCTTCACTATCCCAGTAAGTAACATCAGCATCTACCATGATGCATAAGTGAGACCTATGAGACTGAAATATTAAACTTCTACTTCCCTTTCTTCTCATTTCCACAGACTGAACATCACTAACAACTACTAATTTAATTTTTTAAATATTTAGCTTCCTCCTTGTCTTCCTTGCTTTCAATGGTTTGACTACAAATCATTAAAATCTCAAAATCAGACTATTATTTGAAAGCCCCCTAAGTCTTTTTCCCTTCAATTCTAAATTTCTGGTGCAAGTGATCATTCTAAAATGAAATCTGAACATTCTGCCCCAAACCTCAAACTCAAACTCCATTAAAATTTGTCTGCAGATCATAAAGAAATCTTCTGCCAAGTCACCCCAATTTGCATTTTAAAGTCATCTCCCTCTTGTTTTTTATGCCATATTCTGCAACAACTCTAACTCTTACTCCCTCATATATAATTACATCATATCTATCCTTGTTCAAATAATTGCTTCTGCCCCCCCAAAACCCCTATTTTTTGAGAAACTATGTCTACATATACTTCAACTCCCAATTTCAATATTTTATCTGAAATTATTAGTATTTATCTTTAAATATTTTTCATCATCATTATATTTTCATGCATCTTTATAACTGTCTTACATTGTATTATAACAATTACTATGTATTAAAGCGAGAGTATAATTTTTTGGCTATGTGCCTTTACCATCCTTGTTTTAATATCATCCTTTACTCAGTTATCTTCTGAAAGTTGTATTGAAGTTCAATGCAAAGAATCCAGTCCATTTACTGTATTCTATAATCTTCATAGTTTAGTGGGCTTATATTTATACAAACGCTACATACTCATTATAGTAACATTTCAGGACAGAATGTAGTCTACCAGGATGCTTACCAAGAATTTTCTCCTATGCTGTAATTGTGGGACATATATCTATTAATGTAACACTACCAAAACATATTACCAAAACTCAGGGATCACGGACTTTTATTTAAGGTATGTTTCTTAGTATACATGACCACAAAGATATGTATACAGCTACATAAATATATTTTTTCCAGGACAGATAATTGATGAATCGAGAAAGTATATTATATGGTTTGATCAAACTATGGAGTGAACATGTAAAACTTTCAAAATGTTATTTTCTTTAATCATTTTGGTCTCTACCTAGGAAAATACTCAGTAAGTCTAAAAAGGAGAGGTTAATTTTTCCTTATGTTTTACAAGTTTCTTAGCATCTACTTGGCCAGGAGCATGGGGAAGGGCCTGAGTGAAAGAAAGCTTCTCCATCTAATATCCAAAAGGAAGCAGAGAATTGGGAAGGAGCCAGTTGGGGAGATAAACCACTCCAGCTCACATGCACAGTAACCTACCTCTGCTGACAGGGCCACAAATCATAGTATTATATTTAGTTATAGTGAGTTAATAATTGAATTCTCTTCCAAAAGCCTCGTCTCTGAATGTGTGAATCTCTTGGAGCACATTTGGATATAATTTCCCTCAGAATTCTTCCCCTGGCTTGAACAACACATGCTCCACAGTTCTTGCCAACTTCTAAAGCAGTTCTGTAAATTCTCCTTCAGCAGTGTCCTTATGAGGTATGCTAGGCAACACAATGAACGTTGTTGCTCTCAAGAAGTATTCAATGGAAAGATAAGTTTGTAAAAATAAAAAAGGTTTGTCTTTGCCTTAATTACTAGATCTGGAACTGTGCAACTTCTGGCTGTTCCCCAAAGACAAAATGACTGTGAATAAACATTTTAATTGATTAACAATATCAACATAGCCATGACAGTGCAGCTAAAGACATATTTTCAAAAAAGATTTCTGAATTACTTTAGAAAGTGGCAAAGGAAATCAGCTAACTGCGTTCAAAGAAAGAGTAGTTTTTAGGGGGGTGAAAAGCAAAATGTCTTTAAAGTAACTATTTTAATTTAGACATATACCATGTTTCCATCAAACCTCATCAAAGCAGGACTCTCATTACTTTACTAATGCATTCTATGTCTTGTTGATGGGTCCTTTGTAAAGCAATATTGTACTTCTAATTTGAATCATAGTAACTGCACTTAAGCTGAAGACCACAAGCTGTACTAACTTAGAGACAGAGAAAACTGGTTTTTGTTCTCACACACACACACACACACACACACACACACACACACATAGGATAAGGTCATTTTTCCAATCATTCATTATGCAAATAGTGTTTTTATAAAGTACTAACTTCTACAAACACTACAATGATTTCATGGAAAACTTAGACCATCTGATGTGATGTTCTTTTATGCCTGATGAACTTACAAAGAAATAAGCTATGATTTATTATACAATTTGATGGAAATTGAAAAATACCAAGTGACATTCAGGAAATCAGCAAATTCATAAGTCATATCACAGTGAATAAAAATAAAAAAGGTCTCTTTTTTTGAGTTTCAATTTTTTTATTGTTTAAATTTAACAATGGTTATATTACATATTTTCATCATCAGATCAGTTTAGATTAATACATATAGGTATATAAGATTGATCAAACAAACATTAACCCTTCTAAATCAACATTACTTTTTTTTTTCTTTTCCCCTTTCTTTACTTTGAAAGTTGACATAATGCGTATTGTCCTCACAGTCATTCTACAGAGTACAGTGTGTGGGCATGACCCACTTCCCTATTGATGTTGCTTAG